>JAMKCH010003532.1:0-35147 GCA_023653785.1 Ophioderma brevispina | reverse complement strand
TTCTTGTTCGTACTAGCGTGTGTATTTCCTCCCGAAAGGGGGGGGAGGTGGCCTGGTTGTGAATTGCCACGCCTATCCATCGCTTTGGGATCACCCTTATACCACACCCCGGTGTAATTTTTTTATGGGGGGAATGAAACGGAGCATAAAAAGCTGGGTCATTACCAATTACATCAACTCATTTGGGCACCAGAAAATGGGATTTTAGTAGGGCGAAAAGAATAATACTATAAATAAAAACCACCTCCGTCATTTAAATAACATCGTCGTTACGTCGCACTCAAAGCGCTTACATGTTACAACACAACAATTACAAAGCGAGATTATTAAAGCAAGATAATTATAACAGCCTGTCATCACAAATGGTACAATCAAAAACCGATTTTTTTTCAATATTAATCTCAACATAATAGTCGTATTGTACATCACTGTAAAGAAGGAAAAACCATCTTTCCCAGGAATTTTTTGTTATCCCAATCTCATTTGCTTGTTTCCAATCGAGAGATCACTCCAGTTTATTGTGGAACACAAAAATCGAGTTTGTGGTCCACTTTCTGTTGAGTTGAAAACGGTGAATAATTTTGTTAAACATAAGTTATTCAACACGTGATCAGATATGAAAATCTTTAAAAAAGGGATTACATTTATAAAGAAACGTCTAAAAGTACTTATGGGAAGTTATAATAGCAAGTTCTGGCTTTAAGATCAAGGTGATAACATTCGACATACTGTTTTTTTTTTTAATTTTGTATCAAATTGTCCTGCGGTTTGTAAATTCAGTTTTTATAATGGTCTGAAGTACATGAATGCACATTCCCCTACCACATTTGATACTTTGCTTCCAATCAATTTTTTATGTTGACTTCAATAATTATTAATGCATCAAAGATAGTGCAATATTCTTAAAAAAACATTTCGTTGGGATTTGGAGGTATTTATTTTGGTTGAATTAACATTACTGTCATAACTTCTGGCATGATTTTATACAGATACCAATTTTGAAATAAATTCAAAGTTCCATTTCATTGACGTTCAATAAGTATTCGTTATATTTAATGAACAAAGATATTTATCATTGAACTGTATGTTACTATAAAACTTGTGTCGATAAACTAACTTCTTTTGTTTAACTTTAATCTGTGTTTTGTTTCTCTTGTCAAGTCGCCAAATCTGTTTTTTGTTTTTGATTATAGACAGCATGCATAACTGGGCGATCAACTCTGCTCCATCCAAAAGGTCACCAGATCGTTTTGGTGTATTGCATTAAATTGATTATTCTCTGGATGACAAAGCAAAACTATGAAAAACACCATTGAAAGCCTGGTCTTTGTTCTTTAATATTAATGCCCAGTAAGATGACTTATTAAATTGAATTTTCATATTTAACCATTTTTGTTTTCTGATTGACCGATGTATTTTTTGAGACAGGTGTAGTACAAATGGGCAAGAAAATCCCTACGAATCTAATAATGATACACTTAAGTTAAATTTAAGCATGAACAACGAAGTCTAAAACCTGCAAGAACATATCAATTTCCAATGCAGGGAATTATAATTAAAAAACCCACAAAATTGATAAAACCGATCAATTCCGCACATTCTTTGGCACCCGAGGGTGTGGTATAACAGGGAAAGGGGGAAAACACAAGCGAGAAGGGGACGATGGAGAGCGCCAGGCAAGGTAAACCACACGCCAGACCCGAATGAGTTAACGACAACGATCAACCAAAAATATATCATTTAAAATACAACCCACATGCACGTAATAAAAGGAACACAAAGTTTGATTGAAACAAGAGTTCAAGTTGTAATTTCGCCGGCATGTAAAAAGTCAGTTTTCTGGCAGATTGAAGAGATATGTCTTCAACCGTGACTTGAACTGCAGAAGTGATTTGATAGCACGAATGTTCGAAGGAAGTTTATTCCGCAACTTTGGTGCCGCTGATGAAAAGAGCGTTCACCGTAAGGTTGCTGTCTTAATGGCTCTAAGCGATGGGGCTTTTAAGCCGTGGCCTTGCGCCGTTAGATCTAGTTCCGCGAAGGGTGATAAACAGTGAGCAGGTCGACTGTATGGGGTGCAAGTCTATTTATAGCTTTGAACGTCAGTAAGAGAATCTTGAACATGACTCTCTTGGAGATCGGCAACCAGAGTGTATCTTTCTTAGAACAGGGCTCATGTGCGACGCGGCCTACTTGACGCCGGAGACAAGTCTTGCGGCGGACTTTTGACTCTACTCTTTGGAGTCTTTCAAGTTCATTCTGAGGAAGGCCATAAAGCAAACTTTGCATGAGTCAGGTCGGAGCTCACAAAAGCTTGAACCAACTTTTCAGTTGACGGCTTGGTCCAAGTAGGTTCTGAGTTTGCCAATGTTGTATAGAGCAAGAGGCACTAGCCGGCAACATTGCTCACATGCTGGCTCATAGTTGCATGTTCATCGATGACGACACCCAGATCCGCGAGCAAAGTTGAGATGGGGCGACCTCAATCCCCAACACGAAGTGATGGAAGATGTGAGGCAGGCGTAAAACGAGAAGTGAGGTAATCATTTCTGTCTTAAATTGTCATGAGAAGCATCAGCTTATTCATAATTATCCAACTCCTTATATCTGATACACTATCCTCAATTCGCGACGCTGCAGGTAATTTCAACCTCTTGAATGTTAGGTAGATCTGAGTGTCGTCTGCGTAAACATACACTTTTAGAGACCGCGAGACATGATTATTTCTTCAACTGGTGCAGAGTAGAAGAGAGCAGTAAACAACTCCCCCCCCCCCCCCTTCTGAAGACGAGGTCATTATTACTAATTTATACATTTAATGGTATAAAGTATGACTTATCACACCATATGTCAGATGAAACTGACATTGGGATCAGTTAGACATGGTATCGACTATCAGACAGCCACAGCGGTAAACGAATTCAACATAACCGGAAATTAAAAATATTCAATTTTGTGGGTTTGTCGAGGTAACAAGTACACGTGTTTTGGCGCGCTTGGCACCAGTTCAGAAGTTCTAACAATTGTTACCATGTACATTGAACTTTCATAAACCCCGTTTCTCAAGATCGGAAGTGATCGAACTTTTCATATTATTTTCACAGATTGTTTAACAATTACGGGTCACAAAATCACCAAAAGGTAAGCTTATGTTCTAAACCGCGAGCTCGTACAAAGGAATGACGGATTGTTGATGGGGTTTTCGTATTTTCCTGAAAAATTTCCTCTAGTTTGGTTTTAAACAACTTGCCATAAAAAAAGAAAATCGGAAATTGAATGTACTATGTACTTTCCCCAAACCCCTACAGTCAGGGGTCACAACATCCGTCAAATGACAACAAAGTTTGTGGACAGCTTGTTTCCACACTTCACTGCATCGCATCGACCGCGGAAAAATATAGATCCACAAACGGCCCCTCCGTTGATGCACATTGAAGCACATCGAGTGCCCTTAAAGCAGCTTTTTGTTTTTTTTTTTGTCCGGAGGAATGGTAATCGAAGTAGGTACTTGGTGGTTTTCCGCGTTGTTCGTTCTCTCCATCTATTAGGTTCATGATCTAACATATGGACAGATGCCAAAATGTCATCCACGAACGATATAATGGATAAACTCATTGATGTCGAACGCTGGTCCATAACTCCGTCGATCCAATATTACCGGTTTCGGAGAGAAATTGAGACGTCGGTAGAATTTCTCACCCATAGGATATCACCGACCTCTACGCTTTAAAACGCTGTCACCGGATAAACGGTGGGTGATGAACATGGCGGTATCTGTCCAGGATTTGCGCCATTTCGGTTTTTATGTTATGCACCGTAAACAATGTTTAGCCTGTAACGAGTGAAAAATCTCCATTTCCGATTCCCATGAACTAACTTTTAGCAATCGCGAGGAGTTCCAAATATCCCCTTCATGATTTATGAAGTACACCCATCGAAAACACAACCGAGTTGGTGTCGGTGTCGTAGTTTCCACAAATTCGCCTGTTTAGTAATGGGGAATGTAAATGTGTTTTTTGGTTTAGTTTTTTTTTTCATATACATTTTGACACCAAAATGTGTTTTCCAGACAGAATTTCATGTAGATTCTGAAAATCATGGTTGTCATTTTTTTAAAAATGTGTTCTTGGGTGTTTTACAAGGGGGCAAACATGTGTACAGGGGTAAGCAATAAAAGTGTTAAATTGTTTAAATGTATACCAGTCTGTTCGGCGGCTCATAATGTTTCTAAAAAGGTACAGTTTGTCCCCCCCCCATATTTACTAACCTACTTGTTTTAGTACCATAGGCTCAATAGTTTCAGGTGTCGTTATTAATAATGTGTCCGATTGTTTGTTGAAACTGGTTTTTAAATCGTTTCATTAGGGTTAATACAAATAAGAAATTGTCATATAATTCCTGTGTTTTCACCTTTCAAATTTAGACTTTTATAGATATGACTAGTGTCTCCCAATATACCCTGTGGACCACGGCCATATTTGCCCTCGTTATTATTATCAAACGTCATTGCAACGCTACTTTATATTTTCCGGCTTCTGTACACAAACGAACAATTTGGCACCATTTTTTATAACAAACCGATTGATTCTGAAATTTTTCCCCCCAGTGTGACACTTGAACCTGTTTTGTCTTGTAACTCTTGTTACTATAACACTCCGGTAGGCAAACTATACCTTTTCTGGTAATCCTTTACAGGTACTGAACATGATGATACTTTAACACACTTTTGGCCCTTTTATCAATTTTTGCCCCGTATAACACCAGTTGTAAAAACTTTTCCCCCTTAAATCACTCCCACGCACATTTAAAAATGGGACCCCATTGGATTTTTGGAATCCTCAGACAATTTTTGATTAGAAACTTGGTTGCAGGATTTGTATATGAAATTTTTCACAAAAAACAGTTCCAACATGTACTATGTTTTCAGTTCGTTCCATCCGCTTTGCTCCTATACCGTACCCAATCAAAAAACCTCTACCCGGCCTTTCCATTGTTGGATTCGAGAGGAATAGGTAAGTGGCATTATCCGGTGTTTTGTTGCGTCAACACAATTTCGCGACCCTGGTAAATTGACCAGGTATTATCTCGAGTTGCTACATTTACTGACCCCACTTATACAGTGTGAGTCAAAATGATTGTTCCCCATTATATTCCTGATGTTTCCTTGTCAAACTGTTCAAGGTAGCTCTTAAAATGTAATACTTCAAAATTATATTTAATAGCTTTCACAGGTGAATTTTGATTTTTCATTTTGGTTCAGCAATCAATATCTGCACTCATTTAAATAAAGGCCCTCAGATTTGCCTTTGTACCAGATCCTATTGATTTGGGGGTAATTGAAGCGCAAATTTCAAGTGGGATACCTAATGTGTGCTTTACACACTCTGGTGGATACATGGTAATAAATGCCCAATGAATATAACCCCATCCAGTTTATTAGTGGTAATTGGATGCAACAACATTGCAATATCTTTTGACTGTTTTTAAATTCTTCAAGTTTGGAAATGAACTCGTTTTTAATAAACTATTAACTAAGGCAAACAAAAGATATTGAAAAATGCACACCAAAACAGTTTCAATTTAGTTGATACACCTTAGTTGGCTAAAGGTCAAAGGCAGACTTTTTGAACAATTTTCTTTCATGATAATAATTAATAATTTTGTGCTTCACTGTGTGAATAAAACAACAAACAAAAAGTTCTTTTCCTATCTTGTTTTCTGGATCCTGGTTTGTTAATTACACTGTTTAACATGTTTTACTCTCTTAATAAGGTTTACTGTACTAATTTGTACACGCGGCATTTTCGGGAGCCCTCTAAACATTAGGCGCATAACTGTAAAATAAAATGCATGAATCTCGGGATTTTTGACATGGTGATTAAAGAAAGTAATTAATTTGTTAATATAGAGTATATAATAATATTCTAACAAATTACAATATTTTGAATATTTTTTTATTCATCGTGGAACAATCATTTTGACCACACTGTACGCCGCACTTTCGGCCCCACTACTTGACCCCACTTGCTTGGAAATCATAACATCATCTAAATATCGAATTATTAAAATGTTTTTCTGTAATAAATATACCCTTGATCACTGTCAAGAAATTAATTACTTGCCCGCGTTAATCAATCTGTCTGTGATTAATCCTCTCGTAGCAATCGTTTTAACAACTGAGTGTCTTGCATACACCCATATTACATGTGGTGCAGGAGACCATGGGCAATTGAAAAGACTGATGAACAAACACTGAGAGTGTTCGAAATGGCATACTTGAGAAAGATTTTGGGTGTGACACGAAAGGACTGGCTAATGAACACAACAATCCGAGATATACTTCAATATCATCACAGACCTTACCATTTTTAATCAATGACTAAAACGCTTACATTTTTGCAATTTGCAGCAAAAGGACTCCAGAATCAGTTTGCATAAATCTGAGAGGTGTAGTTCTTTAACTTATGGCCCTCTGAATATTATTTCACCCCGGTACATGTTTTGAGGTGACCCCACCCCCCCCCCCCCCCCATCAATGTTAAAAAATTGCTGGGTGCGTGAAAACGACAAGCGGTCAGATCTTAAATTGTTAAGGAGTTTTTAGTTTTAATGAGTATCTTTCAATGCCACGCAAAAAGAAAGAAATTCCACGAGGTGATGGGTGTAACTCGATTTGTTGAATTGGCCTGGAATGACCCATAAAGTATTTTTGCGATACTTTTCAAAACGACAATATCGCAAAACAGGTCTTTTGTCAGTGTTACCTAAAATACACATGGGTGTTTGCTCTTAGAAGTCAATGTCATATGCGGTTTAATTCCTGTCCCAATCCCACGCTATTTTACCATGACACCTGTATTTGGTAAATTAAATTAAAAAAACTACATCTGTAGCCGACATGTTTCAAATTAAGTGTGAATTACGCATATATTCGGTGACGTCAAATAAATTCTTTTATTGCAACAAAAGCAACACGGATCAATAACAATGTAATGCAGCTGAGTGTGTTGTACAATGGTTGGAAAGTGAACGCCCTTTGAAACATCAGTGCAGTCTGGTTCATGGTATAATGTTGATGCATTTTGATTTTGAAAATGACACCCTCCTGAATTTGCTATTTTTTGAATTGAATTTGAAAAAGAATGTTTAAGGTGTAGAATATCACTAATATTGAATTTTGTCTAAACATAATATCGCTGATCAAATTACTTCTGTTATTTTTCGTGTCTCTACTTAATTATACCTCTCTTAAATATCATGCCTGTTATCACGCAAGTTGTGTTCATAAAAGGTCAGGTTTTCTTTCATATCCATAACCTTGCAGAGTTGTCTGTATATTATTACACTGCCTCTGCATCCCTCCCTTGATACATATAAAACGAATGATTCCACAAACGCTACTCGCTACCACCCAGTTGGGTGGAAGAGTTTTCCAATTTTTAAGAGTCTCCATTCACTATGAGTTACAATATGCCCTTCACACCAGTACCAATAGTTCAGTGGGCTGTAACTTGTACACATTGACATCACTGACCTTGTGTTATCTGGGTAATCATATATCATACCCCAAACGGCAGGGTGTATTTTCTACATCCTTGGTGAATGAAAGCTACTGAACTGTTTTGCAAGGGAATTGACATTTTACTATCTCATAGTGATTACATCTTATCTTGCACTTTTTGGAAGTCTTCTGACAACCTTGCTTTGATAATTTTGATCAAAAAAGGTTTTCTGAGTAACAGATTCCAAAATTTTTAAGTACTCACGAAATATTCAACTCCTGTTTCGGATTCGTGTTCACATCTGGCGACGACCACAGCGGGCAGGACCTATTAAAATTTATTTAAATTAATAAAAAAATTAATAATAGCAAATAGATGATTTGTGAGTGACGTCATCCTTTTTGATATTAGGTTTGCCGTTTTGTGATCAAACTAGGTCGTAGATGTTGTTTAAACTTTATAAGCCCACTCACTTTGTTCATGGTGTTATTGCCTCTGCTTTTTATCCATATGGCTTCTTTCAGCCAGCCTAGTTTTTGTGGCGGTTCGTGATCAATGATTTTAGCTAATTTTGCCTCAATCCCCCCCAATTACATGGTTTATTTTTAGCAACGTTGTCTGCAATGGCTATTTATATATTTCTGTTGTTTGAAGCTTCTTTTTGATCTTGTGAAAGATTTTTCGCTGAGTCTTTTCAGTCTCTGTCCTGTGTTCTTTCAACCTATTTTGAAAGGACCGTCCAGGTTCTACAATATACGATTTTAGGCGCAGCTCTGAGCCATTCATTATATCGAAAACACTCAGCTGTTTGAGAGGGGATCTCTTCATCCTTGGGGTGGGACGACACAGTTCAGGAGGGTGAGGTTGGGGTTTTCATAGCGTGGAGGACCCATGCTTCTTAAAGACCCTAGACATCCTTTTCATTTAGGCTTAACATTTTTAAAAGGGACAATCCACTTAAGCCCCTGGTCTGTCTTGATTGGAAGTAGCGGGCTTCTTCTTGTTTTTGGCTTCTGTTTTGTTAAACAACATCTACGACACAGCTGATAACAAAAACGGAAAAGCCTATATCAACAAGGATGACGTCATTCAATCATCTTTAAATAGGTGTGCTCAGCTGTGTCGTCGTCGCAGAGTGAACAAGAATCCTGACAGGAGTGGAAAATATCGTGCGTAATGAAATATTGGGAGCGGTAATCAGAAAAACCTTTTTTGATCAGATTTCTACGATCCTGATGAATATATTCCAAACCTGCTTTGAGATTGTTTGCTCCATTACAGACTGCCCCGCATCATTCTAAAAATAGTGATAGGCTAGAGCTCTTGATTTAGTGGAACGTTCCAATTTCTACGCTATTGAGTGAATAACCTCGCATTATATATTTAATACCTACATTTTAACGTATGTTAATATGACTACAGCAAGCTGAAATGGAGTCTGTGAAAGAATGAAATCGACTGCTTGACTACCTGAACTTCGATCATTGTAATACACGTGTGAATAAATGGAAAAACTGCCAGTCAGCAACTAGGATTGCTCTGTCACGAGCTGCATGCTATCTCGAGACAACTCAAAAGGCTGTTATATACATCCTTCGATCCAACAGGAATATGCAAGTTAGCATGGCGTGGAGCAACACCCACTACATTATCAAACTAAATGCAATCCAGAGACGTGCAATTTCCATCTTCGGCATTCCTGAGAGTGAGATCACCGCTACACATTTTTCAACGATTGGGTCACGCAGGGCGTTGAATGGCACTCTTTCCAACGCATGTGTTATGGACAAGCACCAGGTCTCATCAGCCAGCTGCTAACTGCTTAGTGCCTACCTGACAGCCATGCATCAGTTGACCCTCGCCTTATACATGCGCTCAATCAGGTCTCGTGACTTGATGTGAAAATCCCAAGGTCTCCCACAGCAGGTCATTTGTCCTCTTCTTTATAGGCTTATGGAACGCCCTTTCCTGTTCATGTAGTTCAAACCAGGAATTGCAGAGTTTCAAAAGGGGGTTAATCGCTATCTTGGCCGTTTTTCCCATCCACCAGGTTACTAATTAGATAACTGACGTCATGTCATCATACATGAAAATCATAACATGCACGTTGTCCTCATTGAAATGCTTTTATTAGGAATTATTGACAATGGAAGCTGTGCAATAATACAATTGGAGACTACAGTGGATGATGGCACATTTCCAGCAATCCCTCGGTCAGAGCTGTCCAGACATTGTATCTGGACAGACCCTTTTAGACCATTCTTCTACTGGAAAGGGTAAAGTAAATAAACCATAATACACCTTTTTACACATGTGTCCAGTGGATAAAGCGCCCCCGACTCGCACGCCAAGGTTCTGTGAGCAGTCCAGAAGAAGAGTACCAGTACGTATACGTAAAAAGTACGTACATACATAATAATTCCCACAATTGCAATGCAATTTTTAGAAATACATGCGGTTTAACATCACCCCGGGACAGTTTATCTTTACAGTTCTGAAGTTGTAATCTACGACATAGAGTGTAAAGCTTTATAACAAAATGTATGTGCGGATTTTTGATATCTTTTTTCAAATAAAAGATATAATGAATTAAGAAAAATTGATAGACTTTCATCAGTGACATTTTTTAACTAATTAAATTTCGAACATGAAATCAAAAGTTTGACACATAGATTTGTTTATAATGGAGTTTGGCATCAGTTCTGAAATTTTTATCCTTTCTCATTTAACACTGAGAATCCCGAGAGGATTTTAAAAATCTTTTGTATTTATTTAAATTGGTGGACGTATGTACGTACTTGTTACGTTACGAACAAGTAAGCTATCGTCTGCCAATGGTGAGTTCGGAGCCCCTATTTGGGCCAGTCGAGCCCATCTGTGGCCAATGTGTTTCGCCCTGAGTAAGGCGCTTTACCTCAATTACTCCTCCCTACCCAGGGGTATAAATGGGTACGGCATATTCAATGTCGGGAAGGCAAAGACACGCTGTAGAGGAGGTGTAGTGTTGTAGTGAGCCCCCTACAGCAACAATTATAGGGTTGTAGTCTGGCACAATCGCTTCGAAAGAGCCGAGGGGCACTCCGTTCCTGTGTATAGAGAGTCCGTACCCTTGACCTTTTACTTTTTTAATACACTTTTTCTAATGCTAGTGTATTATGGACGGTATGGTTGTTGTAACAGTTCAATTCCTTGTAGAGGTAGTGTCACATTTGCACGTCTCCTCGCTGATTTTTCCGAAACTCGGTTTCCTCGTACAGCGTACAAATCCGGACTGGGATGTATTTTACCGTTATGAATTTATCTGGTGTTGTAACTAGTCGTAGAGCTCTACCCGGCACCATGAACATTTTGTAAGACAATGGTAGATATTACCAAGATGGCGATGCGAACAGACTGTCATCACGTCTGTCTCTTAAGATTTATACTTTCACCTCGGGATCGCAATTTGCCTCGTTTCTTTGGATACAATCCGGTTAGTAACCGACCGTTAGATAACGTGGTCCAAGAGTGATACATCCGTTATCCGGGCTAAATCACTCCGAATGGAGGAAACACCTCCTAGATGTTTCACAATACATATCTTTAGCCATCTTGTCCAAAGGACAAAGTGTTGTCATTTTCGTTCTCATCTTTTTTGGAGTACCGGCTTTCTGGTCCATCTTGGGCTGGTCCACCCCTCTGTCACACTGATGGTCACCTGTTATCCTGCAGTCGCAATGTGGCCTGCAAATCTATGTTTGGAACTCCTAATGCCAGTCGATAATATCAGTAACTCCTGTCTGTGATCGGATCCAGCAATTTCTCTTTTTATGCTGCCAAGCATGATTCGCTCCATCTTCCTCTGTGCAACTGCAAGCATCTCCATCGTGGTGTTATTCAAAATCCACGTTTCACTGCCGTATGTCATAACAGGAAGAATGTATTCATTGAACACCTTTCTCGTTAACTCCATACTTGTCTTCTTATTTTTCATGATGTTTTCCACTTTTGCAAATGCTGCCCAGCCTAGTCCAATCTTCTTCTGATCTCGGGCAGTAAGTCACCATCACGCATCACTGTCTTCCCAAGGTAGATGTAGCTGTTGACCTCTTCAATGACTTTCCCGTCTACAGTTATCTCGGATTTCCTGGTGTGGTCATTAAACATCACTTTGGTTTTCCCCAACATGCATGCTGAGTCCAACAGGTTTGCTGGTGCTGTGAATGTCATTTAGCATGCTTTCCAATTCCTCTGGTGACTTGACAATCAGGATAATATCGTCGGCAAAGATCAGGTGAGAGAGATTTTCAGCATCGATGTTGAGTCCTCTTCCTTCCCAGTTGATCTCCTTTATGATGGCATCTTGAAGGCATGAGGTGAAGAGTTTGGGTGAAATGTTGTCTCTCTGTCTTGCTCCCCTCTCTAGCTTGATCTTGTCACTGTCCTTGTGGAGCTTTAGGGTGGAAGAGGCACCACTGTAAAGGTCACGTAAGAGATTGATGTAGGCTGGGTCAACTCCTTGGTTTTCAAGTGCTGTGAAGAGTGGTTTGAATTCCACAGAGTCAAACGCCTTCTCATAGTCAACAAAGGCAAAGCTGAGCGGGATCTTATACTCATTGGCTTTCTCTTGTAGCTGGCTAACAACATGTATGTGGTCAGTGGTAGAAACTCAGCTTCGGCTCTTGGTTGGTGTTGTTCCAGAGTGTTCAGCATTCTTTTCAGCAGGACCTGTGAGAATACCTTGTACATTACAGGTAGAAGGCTTATTGGCCTGTAGTTGTTGATGTCAGATGTATCTCCTTTCTTTTGGAGAATACCTACAGATGCATTCTTCCAGTTGCTGTGGACTCTTCCCTCTGTAAGGCATCTGTTGAACAGCTTTGTAAGTACCTCAATAATGGGCTCACCTCCATCTTGAAGAGCCCCTACTGTAATACTATCCTCTCCAGGGGCTTTATCTCGCTTTAGTTTCTTTCTTCCTGGCATTCTCTACTTCCAAAGGCCATGATGGAAGGGGGTTGGTGTTGTCTCTGTGTGTAGAGGTTGGTTTGTTATGAAAACTCTTCCATCTTGGGACAATCCTATCGGAGTGAGGAATGTTAAAATGGCTTGATGAAATTCATAGACACTTAAAAATGCTATGCGATCTGGGACGGATCAAAGCGAAGGGGCATGTACTACCCAATACCGTATCAACCGGTACACACAACCCGAATGACGTTCCCACTCCTGAAAGGTTTGATGACACTTTGAGGGACTTCAGTTCCAATTCAAACTGAACCTAGCTAACGAACAGCATGGAAAGAAAATGATTTTTTTCCAAACCCAATTAAATGGTGGAAACTTCTTAAAGTTCTGACGTCTATTTTCGTAAGAGGTGGTGAGTTCCAAGAATCGAAATTGCTAAGCAAAATTGCATGGACAATCCGCAAGTGAAGTGTCCTGTAAATAAAGAACTGGTCACGGAGTTTTACACGGAAAAATCCGTCGATTACTGGATGAATGGAATCCCGAATCCTCCTGAAGCTGGTGATCTGAGTTTGTCAATGCCGATTACGGATAACGAGATTAAGCAAGCCAGGGTATGACCGATTAACTGATACAGACTGTCCCAATAAAAAACTATACAATCAAACTAAAAATTATAAAAACAAACATAAACTGTGCATTTTTGCCAGATATTTTGACTTCATTTGTTAGACAAGATCCTAAGCTAAATCCTCGCTTTTATTCCATCCAATTTGATGGACCTTAAGCGGAGATATTGTCAGTTGAATACAAAGGATGAAATACCACTTGGGCCAGTTTTACCTGAAGGTTCAAGAAACTTAACGTATAAGGCATATAGCATCATTGTGGAATTAAATCCTTTTCAAACAAAAGAATATTGTACAGATCAGAGTGAATATATTATAATGCATTGAACTAATCAATATATTATTTTTTCAGTGAAAGCACCAGAAATTATTATGTTGTGGGTGCAATGAGGGACTCACTCTCAGGGGGACAATAATCATGAAATTCATGGAGAAGTTGACTGCTGAAACTAATTCTACAAGTCTGTTAAGGGACAAATGTGTGGACAACACTCTAATGTAGAGGGGAGGGACAATTTACCCTTCCCCTATTCCCCAGTGACTCCAAGATGCCAGGGAGGAATATGATGAAGAAAGCAGTGTTCAACAAAGAGCGATAAAATGAAACGGATGGTTGTGTTTAAAAGGTCTCAGATTATACTTTCAACAAGGGTGTTTTTATGGTTCTACCTTCTGCTGAAACCTGGAGTAAAGCTGAGACAACAAAGCTGTTTGGAATTGAATTTCCTAATGCTACATTTATTAGCAATTCCGACATTATAACGTTTTAAATTATGTTATATCACAAGAAGCAGCACTTTATACCTACTTTTTATTTTAATTTTCAATGAAGAATGTCTTGAAAGTGATTTTCAATGGCAACTTTGTTGATATCAGGATAGCTGAAACTGACCCAACAGGTTTTTCAAGTGTCAGATAATTAGCCATAACTCCTGAACCAGACCCACAAATTACACCAACTAAAAATCTTATGAAAGCTGGAACACTCCTAAAAACGAATCAGTAAAACTCTGGTTGAGATGAACTTAGAATTTTGGCCAAAAAATTAATCTTTGATTGTATATTTTTTTTGGGAAGTCTGTATATCTATCTGAATGGGACCAATATCTAAACTCGTTACAATTTATAAAATGTTCATGATGGTATTAAACAAACGTTTAGTTCCGTGGATTGTTGACACTAATAGACTATCTCCAAAGCAAAAAGGATCGTTCCTGCGCAATGGTTTACAAGAACATGTATTTTGTAACAGTACTATTGCGGATTTTAGGCATCAATCTGGCAATTGTATATTTTAACGCTTTTGGGAGTATCGACCATGGTTGATGCCCTTAGGATAAATGGTTACCCTGACAGTCTGGTCAAATTAACAAATGACATTTATTCATCTTTTCAGGTTGAAACAAATTCAGGTCTAACAGAATCCATCGTCAGACACAGAGGCATCATCCAGGGACATATGGCTGCGGTGGATAACATCCAGCCGTCTATTCCAAATAAAGTCCAAGGATACGTGGATGACATCGTTTTTACTACCACTGATGAAGCTTCTATGTCTGATATGGGTTCTAAAACAGACCCCTTCCTTAAATATTCTGGTATGAAAGTCAAGCACCGCAAATGCGCTATTTTGCATGGTCAAAGATCAGGAAATAATTGGTACCGTCGTGACGGTACATGTGTGATTGCGATTCAAGGGAAAGAAATACCAGAAATAGGTTATATTGTCAATTCTAAACTTAACTTTTACCTGAGCAATGTCACTATGTCGTTTTCTCAGCTCACAGCACTGGAAAATAGATATGTTGATATGATAAGGTTGGTATGGTTGGTTTAAACAAATCTAGTAATAGGGATTTTTTTTTTCATTCGAGCAGTTGGTAAACTGCAAATGTGCGTAACAATATCAACAAGAAAACTGAAATCTCAACTTGTAGGCGCGGGAAAATAATTAAACGCGCTAATAAGACGTTGTAAATTGCATTTCAATGTTGCAGGTTTACGGATGCTCACTTTGCGCGAGTTGCGTACGCACATTTGCAGTTTACCAACTGCTCGCGCCTCTGTACGCTACTTCGCGCGTTGCCACCCGTAAGCTTCCAACAATAGCATAAACATTCATCTGAAGATCGTGGTGTACAGCTGCGTCAAACTCTGAGTAATTACACTGAATGATTAATATCGTGTAATAATGCACATATGAGGTTTTTCCTACCCAACGACGATATACATAATATAATAATAATACACCGGCTTTTATATAGTGCTATTTCATCAAGATCACAGCGCTGTTGCCTATTATTATGACGCCGCCATCAGGAAATCGTCACAAAAAAAGTAAAGTAAAAGTAAATTGTCGTGCCGAGCAAGCTCGTGCGCGGAGTGCCCATCTCTCTTTCCTTAGCGTTTAGGCCAGACTCCTCCGTATTATTTTTGCTGTGGGGGGTTCGCCACTCCTCCCGCACAGCGAGTCTGTTACTTTCCCAGTATTGAATAACACTGGTACCCATTTATACACCTGGGTGGAGTGGAGTAATTGAGGTAAAGCGCCTTACTCAAGGGCACAACCCGTTGGCCGCAGTGGGACTCGAACCCACGACCTTTAGAGTGCGGGACGAGCGCTGAATCCACCAGACCACACGTGCCCTCGATCGTCACAATCATTTCGCTTAACCTAGGCGGCAGCTGGCCAAGCGCACAATCCTATCAGCACTTACATTGTAATATTCTCCATAACAGCTACACGAATATCGATTGGGTTGACAAAGCAAGTGAGGTAAAGTGCCTTGCCCTAGTCTTCAACACATTGGAAGATCAGACTTTCAGGATCATATAAGTATCACTGTCATGTCAGCCGACCTTTCTTACTAACTTCTTCTGTTAGAGGTGACATTGCATCCTTTCTCTTCGCTTTCTTAGTTCTTTCTTCTTGCTTTTTTTTCTGCGATTGTGCAGGTGAAGAAGAAGAAGAACGTGTTTATCTTTTTGTCGTATTTATCAGTTAAGGTAGTTTGTTTGAATTTTTGCGCCGGTATTCTTGCTGCTTTGCATCTATGGCTCTGTTTGATCACTAAGATTTCCATGATTACTCCGGCTACCGTCCTCTTGAACCTGGACATTGATATTTGTTGATCTTTCTTTGGTGTAATTTTCCAACTCCTCATGTTCATTTTCTTTCTCCACGCTTTCTACTGATGTAAGCTCGTTTCTTACTTTTTGCAAATGTGACTCCACTTTCTTCAGAATTTCAGGTGACTTGGGGCCATTAGCTGGGTTCATACAGTGTTCAATTATTTCCTCAACAACTTTGAGTGGGCTTGACAACTGTTCGTCATTTGCACATACGTTGGCTACTGCTCCATTTACCGGATCCTCAGTTTTCCTGGTAGTACTAGGAATTCCCTCGGTGCAGTTCCTTGCCATATGGCAGCTTGATTACATTTGTAGCATTTTGGTTGTGTTCTGTTCAGTACAGAAAGGCAATTTTGTTTGGAATGCACTTCCTTTCCACATGCGAAGCACTTGGGTTTTGGTTTTTCAGGACAGTCGTTTTATGACCATAATCTTGGCAAATGGCGCAGTTTACATATTGGCCAGTATAATACAGCACGACTGGAGTTTCCATCAATTTTCTTTGATCCCTTGGGTCTGGGATCGCCATCATGCAGTATCTTGGTTTCTGTTCATATATTTTAAATACATAACAGTATATGTGTCCACTTAAGAGATGTTCCCATTTCTCCTTGTCATCACCGTCTCTCATTTTCACACCGTTCTATCACATCTGCCTCGCGCTTGGCAAATGTATCAACCCATTCACCAATGTATTGGTCAGTTATATTTTGTGGAAGTTCATGTATACTGATTCTGATTAGTTTGTAAGTTTGGGACGATCTTTACGACAAATTAAAGCTAATAAAATAAGCTGTCCGTTGATATGCTGAGATGTACGTTATTATAGATGCAAAATGGCTGACGCAATCAGGGGTCGTTTCTTACTCACCTGTATATACATTGTTGCTCATAAAGTTGGAATTTTTTTCACACCCAATCTTAAAGGTCCCAGGAAATGAGATGATAAACCTACTCCAAATCTTTTAGGGGACATTCCATTCCAATAAACAAGGCCAGAAAAAAGAATACACTACCAGTGACATCATTAGTGATCATTATTGATTTTCAGTCAGTGTCATGAATAGATTCACACCAGTCACCTGGAATTTTCTATTACTCTCTCAAAAATCAATAGCACCCCAATTGATGTCATCACCAACCCAAATATTGAATGCTTTCCAGCCCCTCCTTGTAGACTTGACACAAACCACATCAATTCTATTTGCATTTCCTGGGACCTTTAACACTTAGGTTCCTAGGGACCCAACCCAGAATACCACTTTCCCATGGGAGTTTGATCATGACACTAACACAAGTAAATGGGGGTCACGTAAGAACCACATACCCACAATAAAAATGAAAATCCGAACTTTGACCTATAGGCAATTGAAATTGCCACTCTCCAGTATAATCCAATAAAAGGTTTTGAACCAAAATAATTCATTATATCTACTCTAGAATAACCAATTAAAATAATAATTGCAAAATATAGCCAAATTTATACCATCTTGTATTTTTTTCAGAAACTTTAAAATCACCTTGGTTTTCCAAAAGACTTACACAGTTAAGAGCACGTCATGACAAAATTAAAATTGATGCTATCAGCATATAAAAGGTTATTTGATTTAAGTATTATTAATTATTAATTAATTGCCTCCTACGATATATATCTAAGCAAATAAATCCCAAGATTTAATTACTTTAATTTTTTAATTAGTAAAATATCTTGATTTTTTTCACTTCCGTTAGTGCCCGGGGGGGGGGGGGGTCCTAGGGACCCAACCTAATTATTCTAATGAAGCCGTGGGCGGATTTAAGTTTTTTTAGTATCAGGAGAAGCGTATTCATAAATCAGACAATTAGCAAAAACCTCCTTGAAAAATTGGATTGCGTAACCGAGAAATCGCAAAAAAAAATCCAATGTTGGGTACTATGGAACCCCCCCTTGGGCACTTAAGTGTTAAAACGTATTTCTATTTGAACACCTCAGTAATCATATTAAAGTAGGTGAATGATTACACAATGAGGCTCCACTAACCAGGTGAGGTAAATCCATGCACAATTTTGAAATACGTAACAATGCCTTTTGCTGGGAGCTATAAAAGGCCAGACGTCTGTTGTTTGTTCCTTTTCCCTTCTCCACGTCTGGGCGCAACGAGCCCACGTTTTCAGAGTTGGTTGTTACCTTTACAACAAAACTGACACAGACGTTCCCTTGGCTATGCCTCGTCCAACGGCATTGTCAATACACCTGAGTGCTTGGGTACAAACAAGCCAAAGTCGCTGATTTCCTGGGGATATCGCAGGGTACGGTCTGTGCAATCCCCAGACATCATCGAGTGTTGGGTCATTTGAGGCTACGAAAATCGTCAGGACGACCACGACTGACTACCAAACGAGATTATCATCGACTGCTTAATCTGTGCCGTAGAGCCTGGAAAATGCTAACGAGCCATCTTCGTCGTTTGTGGAGAAGACACTAGTGGAATCAACGTTTCCTGCCAAACTGTAAATCGGAGATTACTTAAAGACACTGTCAGTGATTCACCCGAAAGAGTCAAAATATTTGAAATTTGCAGTAATAGCTTAAAATTGAAGGATAAGTATGTATATTTCTCATAAGTTATTTTTTCCAACTGAAGAATTGCCAGAAAAGGAAGAAAACGGCAGTCTTCAAAGATATGACTCTCCATTGAATTATGTGTTGTATTAAAGTGTCCGACCGGACAGTAATGACTAAAACATTGGATTCTGTGCTTATTAGTTTGGTTCTGGTCTTATCATTTGCATGGTATGTTAGGGTACCCGTACTTATTACAGACATGCAAAAATCTGATTTTTGATGATTTTTTTTCGATTTTTTGGTTCAGCAAATCACTGATAGTGCCTATAAGCATAGTTACCGAGTAAGACGAATGACCATATATGTCCACGGCTTACCGTTCACCACAGTGTTGCTCAACATCGCTGGGCTAGGGAGTACAGAAGATAAAAGCTCAGATACAGCCTGTCTAAAAAAAATGGTGCAATCAAAAACCGATTTTTTTTCAATATTATATCTCAACATAAGTTAGTCGTTTTGTACACCACATTAAAGACCAAGCTTTCCAGGATTTTTTGTTTCATCTCATTTGCTTGTTTCAATCGAGAGATAACTCCAGTTTACTGCGGAACCCAAAAATCGAGTTTGTGCCACTTCCTGGTTGAGTGAAAACAGTGAAAGAATTAGTTAAACATAAGTTATTCACACTTCAACAGAGATGAAATTCTTTAAAAATGGATTAACTTCTTAAAGAAACTCTAAAAGATACGAACACAGTTACGTAACGGTGGAAGTTATGATCAGTAAGTTCTGGCTTTAAGATAAAGTGAATAACATTCTACATACTGTTGTTTGTTAGAAGAGAACCATGAGCGTACAGCAACCTGGAGGAGTTTTTATGGTCTTAAAGTATCATGATACGCAAATTCCTACCAACACTTTGATACTTTTTAATTGCCTTCAACAATTAGTAAATGCGCAATATTTTAAAACAATTTCTTTGGATTTGGAGTGTTTATTTTGGTTGCAATTACATTCCTTCTGGCATGATTTTACCAGATGGCAAATTTGTAATAAATTCAAAGTTCCATTTCATTGATGTGCGATAAATATTTGTGTTATTTATTATTTATGAAAAGAAGAGAGTTATAATTGAACTTATTATGTTGACTATTAAAACTAGTGTCGATAAAACTAGACTTCCTTTGTTTACTTTAATCTGTGTGTTTTTGCCAAGTTGCAATCTTTTGTGAGCTTCAAGACAGCATGGCATAACTGGGCGAAACAACTCTGCTCATGCATAAAAGTGGCACAAAATAGATTTTGATATATTGCACTAAATTGATTATATCTCTGGATTGACAAAAGCAAATAAGATGAAACAAATGCCATTGGAAAGCCTGGTCTTTGTTCTTTTATATTATGCCAAGTACGAATGACTTTCATATTTAACCATTTTTTTCTGATTATACCACTTTTTTGAGACAGGCTGTACTGGCGAAATGTTGTGTTTGTGAACGAGAGCCGCTACATTTTGACCATCATGATGGAAAACAAATGGTTCGTCAATTACATGCTGAGAACCTCCGAGATAACTGTTTTCAGGAATCGAATCAAGGTAGTGATGGCTCAGTGATGGTATGGGCCGGACGGGTTTAGAAGTAATTATAGTCCGCCGTACTCATAGTAGGGTAAAGAATAGGACATTCGATTCAGTTGACTCTTCACGTAACATTAGTTTCACGCTTTTATCCGTCGTTAATTAAAGGAGCCCGGACTGTGGCTCCCGGCTGACAATAATTACTTTTACACCGGTAACGTCACTAGTGGTGCCAGATGAAAACATGAACGCCGTCGTGTACATGGACATTCTGGAAAACCACTGTCTGCCACAAGCAAGAAGGATTTATACAAACAATTTTCTGCTGCAAGACAACGCAAGGCCGCACAGGGCGCTGTAGTGAGACAATTTCTTGAGGCAGAGGGGGTGGAGCAGATACCATGGCCCGTTTGCTCCCCTGATTTCAACCATATCGAGCATGCCTGGGACGCCTTAGGCCGAGCCATCAATGACAGGAACAATCTTCCTCAAACTCTACAGGCTCTGACTTATGAGTGGGACGCTCCGCCCATTGACATCATAAATAACCTTGTGAACAGGCCGCGACGTCTTGACGCACTGATTCATGCTATGGGTGGTCATACTCGAGACTAGTGACTGATTGACATTTAAAACGGTACTATTGAACATTTAGATGCATGAATCACACAAAAATGTGTTGTAATACTGACTGATGTAAAAAATTGTAACAAATCCTTAAATCTGTTGTTCAAATCTCTTTTTCCTTTCAGGCTAAGGACACAGTTCATAAAAGGGTTGCTTTTGATCTCCCATCGAAATAATTGGAATACAATCTTATTTTAATTTTCACGTGCATTTTATTATATTTCCTCTTGGGTTACAATTTCCACACACCCCTGGATTCCTAGATATATATTATCTCCAGGTTTTAAAAGTTATATTTTACTTTCTTTTGTTTACTTTTATTGCAAATACAAATTACAACACTGTTTTGTCGAGTGAAAAACCGAAATTTATCAAAAAGCTATGTTTATCAAATGTTATTTTTTCCGTATTGTTTGAAACACTTAATTTGTCGGCACTAAAATGTTTTTCAGTAAAAAAAACCAAAAAAACCCGCCCATCTATAATTCAGATTATCACTCGATAAACGGTAGACATTTCATATAGAAGTCCCATTGATGCAAATGAGGTATTACAATTGATTCCGTCATGCGCTGTATGACGTTGTGCAGTAGTGCTTGACGGAATGAATGGCAATACCTCATTTGCATCAATGGGACTTCTATATGAAACGTCTACCCGATAAACAGTGTTGTTCACTTTAACAAACTAAGTTATCGATAAATACGTTTTATCTGTTGGTCCACGTCTAGCCCTCTTCCCATTTATTATTAAATATTGTCCGCCTGTTGTTATACATAACCATTATTTTTTCGAAAGTATCAACTATAGTTAGGCGGAAGACACTTCTGGAAGAGGGCAGAGTAGCTCACTTAATCAAGCACCTAATTTGATGTCTTCAAATCACCTGGCTGTACCGTACCTGTTCTACTATAGTCGATTCGCGTTGATACGTTCGTCCCCCTGGAGTTTTGGACCTATTCAATTAAGTCGGAGAGGGGTCAACCTAGCTCTACCGGGAAATGAAAGAATTCAAATGCACGTGCCACACCGGATTATCTTGGAGGACACTCCAGTCATTTAACGCACTCACCTGCCACTGAATACAATTTCATTCATGTATGGAAACGCAGTGTAGTGTATTTCAGGTCTTAACATTGCTCACAATAACATGATTGACAGAAGTCCCTGCGCCTCATTGAATTTTTCACCTCCGTAAGAATGGTACGGGGTCACATATCAGATGAATCGAGTATAGCAAGTTCAATGAATCTATCCAGGAAGATATTAGGCTTTTTCTCGTAGGCGGGAGGTGACCTCGTGAAAGACCGCATAATGGGGTTGAAGTTGCGTACTAATCAAATTTTAAATGCTGAAAGAATAGTCCATGGTGTCTTGTGTAAGAATTCACCGGGTGCAACCTCGGCACTCTAAGGCAATTTGAGTTATTGAGGTCAAAGGTCATATAATGGAATTAAATTTCCCAAATGCATCCATAAAGTTATAAATATCACAAGTTCTTCTAAAGGAGTAAAAATGGTGACGGGGTTGTACAATGGCTAATTTAAGGTGCAGCGAGAGATTTGGAGGCATCCATATAAGGTGCTATATGTAGTGATTTCGTATAGATTAGACACTCAAAAGATTTCTTGCCTTGTACTTGGTACAGAAATGTCTTACAGTGAAAAGGTGATGTTTATATGCTTATATTTTCAATACACACTTATATTTCATTCTTATTCAGTAGGCGGGGCTTAGTAAGCAAACACGCAATATCATTGGTTCTTGCCTATGTAATATGAGACGATATTAGATAGTGCGTCGTCGCGCAAGTGTTTACGCGAGCGTGTATAAGGTTACGCAGTGCACGCAGCTAGTACGGGTTGGTTCATTTTTGACAGTGGGGGAATATTTTTACATTTTTAACTAATATTATTGAAAGAAAATTATTTTCAGTGATTAAAACAACCAAAACTAAATAAGAATGAGAATCAAAGATAGGCAATTTGGTTGTTTGCCTACTAATAGCGGTCATGATTGGGGGGGGGGATGGGCCTCCATAATTTTTATCGTAGTGGATACCGCTGCGCCGGCATCCACTACTTCAAAAATTGGACTGCCCATCCCATATGACCCGATATTAATCGGCAAAACAACAAATCCTATCTTTTATTCTTCTCTCAAATATAAAACATAGGCGACTTTTTCCCATTTAGCTCATTTAGGAGCAAAAGGAAATTTTTGTAACCAAAGAAATAGTTCTCAGCTTAATTCCTTCAGATGGGGACATTTTTGATAGAAAGCTTTACACCAGTGTAAAAATCAGAATGTTCACATTTTTAGGGACATCTGTTATCTACAATCTCTTGTTGCATCTTTAACGATGTGTAGGTCAAAATAAGTGTGGGTCAGGGCATAAAAAGTCTTCTGTACAGGGGTCAAAATTTCAAACTTCCCTTCGTAGTTGAGAGTAGTCACACAGTCTTGACACGCGGATTCTCAAAAGGTTAAATTTGCTACATTAAAATGTTATCTTAAAGGAGAACCCGTATAACAAATAATATTATACAATATACTCTGTAAAATAATTATTGACTACATATCGAGTGGTTTCATCGAAAAACAGAATCATACTAACCATAAAAATGAATAACAACATTTTGTCTGAACATGCGCTATTTGAAATTGGCACTAGTGTATATGGGATATGTATACGTGTTATGCGATACGGTCGGCACAGAAGCGTCATACACCTTCACATGTGATGCTGTTATAATGTGTATTTCCTATGGCATGTATAACGTAAACGTGCCGGCCGTATCGCATAACACGTTATTCACTAGCGCAATTTTTAAATAGCACATTGTCAGACTAGATTGTTTTAATTCATTGTTATGGTTAATATAATTCTGTTTTCGATGAAACCACTCAATATGTAGTCAATTATTTTATAGAGTATATTGTATAATATTATATGTTATACGGGTTCTCCTTTAATGTATACATTGTCGGCTAAATGCAAGACCAACGTAAGTGCATTTTGACTAATTTACAGGAAGACATTTTTATGTTTCTATTGGCTTCTATGGGTGGTGTGTCCATAATTATACAGACTGTCTAAAAAAAATGGTACAATCAAAAACGGATTTTTTTCAATATTATATCTCAACATAAGTAAGTTGCTTTGTACAACATATTAAAGAGAACAGACCAGGCTTTCGAGGATTTTTTGTTTCATCTCATTTGCTTGTTTCAATCGAGAGGTAACTCCAGTTTACTGCGGAACACAAAAATCGAGTTTGTGCCACTTTCTGGTTGAGTGAAAACGGTGAAAGAATTAGTTAAACATAAGTTATTCACATTTGAACAGATATGAAATTCTTTAAAAAGGGATGAACTTCATAAAGAAACTCTAAAAGATATGAAACAGTTACGTAATGGTGGAAGTTATGATCAGTAAGTTCTGACTTTAAGATAAAGTGAATAACATTTGACATACTGTTGTTTGTTAGAAGAGAACCATGAGCGTAAAACAACCTGGAGGAGAGAGTGTTTATGGTCTTGAAGTATCATGAAATGCAAATTCATACCAACACCTTGATACTTTGCTTCCAAATTCAATTTTTTATTGACTTCAACAATTAGTAAATGCTCAAAGTGCAATATTTTTAAACCATTTCTTTGGATTTGGGGTGTTTGTTTTGGTTGCAATTACATTCCTTCTGATATGATTTTAACAGATACCAATTTTGTAATAAATTCAAAGCTCCATTTCATTGACGTGCAATAAATATTTGTATTGTTTATTATTTTTGATCTTATCATTGATCTTATTATGTTGACTATTAAAACTTGTGTCGATAAAACTAGACTTCCTTTGTTTACTTTATTCTGTGTTTTGTTTCTTTTGTCAAGTTGCAATCTATTGTGAGCTTCAAGACAGCATGGAATAACAGCCCGAAACAACTCTGCCCATGCATAAAAGTGGCACAAAATTGATTTTGGTGTATCGCAGTAAATTGATTATATCTCTGGATTGACAAAAGCAAATAAGATGAAACAAACACAATTGGAAAGCCTGGTCTTTGTTCTTTAATATCATGCCAAGTAAGAATGATTTATTTTCATATTTAACCAATTTTTTTCTGATTGTACCACTTTTTTTGAGACAGGCTGTAGTAATACAATAGAGAATGTATTTGTACGATATAAATCAAATGGTTTCTCCATGATAAACGTAATTAAATATTTATTTACAAAAGAAGACAGCATAAGTGAAATCAGTATGTTTTTGTTAATGCACTGACAAGGGGCAAAAATCTGAAATGCACGTTGGTCTTGCACTGAAAGGTGCAAAAAGGTTTAATGCAAGACCAACGTAACTGCCACTTATGTTGGTCTTGCATTTAGCGGAAAGGCGCATTGCACATACGTTATCTACTTTTTATAATTACAACTTTGTTAATCACTTACAAATCTTCACATATAGTTTTAATTATGCGCGAATACATCCTCTTTTAAATTTCACCAAAAAATCAATTTCGACAAAAAATGTTACTTACGTTGGTCTTGCATTCAGCCTACGAAAAATGGCTGAAACTTACAGCCCTATTGTTTATTGAAACGTATTTCCGCAATAGCATTAGCTATGTGCTGTTTCTGTCATGGTAACTTCCCTTTTGGAAACTTGGCAGTATAGACAAGCTACATCGCGCCAAGCTGGTATGAACAATTACATTTTAAAGACATATTTTACTTCTGGAAAATCAACCATTGTGGTTGATTTCGTAGACGGCAGAATTTACTCCAGGGCCTTGTATTAAAGTGGAAACAACGGCCGAACGGGGGTTCGAACTTGCAACGTTGAGATTACAAGTCCAAGGCTTTGACCAGTGCACCACACGGCCCATTCATCTGTAGAGATAGCAAACTATACCCTTTTAAAAAAATTTTCAAAACAAATATAAGGAGGCTATTGTTTTATAATTAAATCAGTTTAGAAATTGAATCCTCAGTAACTCACGGGTGCCAAGGCCGCACCAAGTGGATTTTGCAACTCGACACCCTGGTCAATATAATTTTAGCTATAAAATTGCATTATTTCCCCACTAAACCTTCCGTCCAAGTTCTGACTATGGGTTTTGTTATAGTTTGGGAAACATATAAGCCACAACGCAACTTCAAACGCAAGTGGATAAGGTCTTCTACACTCCCTTTCAGATCCAGAAAACAAATGTTTGGAAGATTATCATAAGAAATTACCTATTTTTGCCGTCTCTCCTTACAGCTTCACTCACATCAAGATTATACTACGTTGTTAAAATATAATAGTTGGACTCTCTGTGCAATATTATTACTGATACTGTAGTTATGATTATTACAACAACTATTGTCTGATTTTTTTTATTCCTGTCAGTGTCAGTAAACGCATATTGTTGATGGTACGAATAAATTGGGAGGGGATGTGTTGAGATCAAAACTAAAAAGCCGTATTAACTGCTGAAATGCTCAACTTTGTTATTCTAATTCAGCAGAATAATAAACCCATTTCACATACACGTTTTTGTTTCGAATGTGTAAAGGCTTCATAACCAGATTCAATTGAAAAGACTGTCGTAGAGTCTGAGACACACTATCGATTCATTTGCTTTGAGTCAATCAAAGAAGGGATAAAGTGTCATGAACATCGAACCATAGGAGGATTAGGCCACGTAAATATTGTAGTTCGTTATGAGTGACCAAAACTGAAGGAAAATACCCCCGGGGAAAATGCACGTTGTTGATATAGAGAAATCATACTGGAAAAACAACAACATGTGTGATATTGGAATTCCTGATGTGGTTGTAAAAATGGTCAGAGGATTGTGATCATTAGTCTGAGGAGGATTAGGCCACGTAAATATTGTAGTTCGTTATGAGTGACCAAAACTGAAGGAAAATACCCCCGGGGAAAATGCATGCAGGCACGTTGTTGATATAGAGAAATCATACTGGAAAAACAACAACATGTGTAATATTGGAATTCCTGATGTGGTTGTAAAAATGTTCAGAGGATTATGATATAGTGGATATTCCTCCTCTTCCAGCAATAATGACAACGACTGAAAATTTTGGTGAGTAATAATTACCTTTTCGTATCATTTTCTTTTCTTATGTCGAACGCTTCAGTTTGTTCAAGTTTGATGTTTGGAATTTATTCAGTGCATTTTCATTTCAGTGCGATGCATTATTTTTCTTGAGAGAAAAGGGACATTTTTAATTATGGTCCTAATCTGATCCGACATCGTCACATTAATATTTCTATGGAATAAGTGGGTAAAGCATATAACCTCTCAGAACGAATGGAATCGTCGACACGCCCAAAAACTTTTAAAGAACTGACAGGAATAAAATATCCTACTATAACCCTTATCTTATTATTTACAGCATATCAAACGTTATTCCCATGGCAACAAAGCATTCTACAGAAACAATATAGGAAACCCAAAAAGCTAGAATTGATTCACCCTGAATTATATGCGGCAAAAATATTTATGAACAAAATGGTGATGACCTTTGACATTTGACGAATTTTGTCTTATACCTCGGTAACCATGCCTTGTAGGTATTTTTTTTAATCCTTGTAACAAGAAGAACACTTTGGTTACCTTTTTACAGCAATTCAAGCGTTTTTCATTTTGACCCATGTATTATGAATTTCCCCCCTCCTGGATTCTGCCCACACTTTCTCGAGGGGCACCCCCGTTTAATTTGTTAATTAGGTAACAATCCCCACTCTTCGACTTTAACGGCATACCCCTCTGGCGTTACCTTCATCGAATGTGAAAATAATTACCTTGAAGCTTTTGACGAAAGATTGTAGCGTTTTTGCGCACCGGAGAGAAGCTCACCAGGGGGTGATAACTCCATTGGCAAGACATAAATATTTAGGCAAAAAAGCTTTCACCAGTGTCCCAGATTTGGACCATCTTCTTAACCAACCATGTATCAGTGATGGATGGATGGATGTTATACAAATATCGTAGTGGAGCTGTCCCTACTCTATAAAACCATTCATCTAACATATGGACAGATGCCAAAACATCATCCACGACGATATAATGACTAAACGTCATTGGATGTCGAACGCTGGTCCATAACTCGTCGATCCATTTTACCGGTTTTGGAGAGAAGTGACCGGTAGAATTTCTCACCCATAGGATATCACCGACCTCTACACTTTCCGCTGTCACCGGATATAACGGTGGGTGATGACACGCGGTATCTTGTCCAGGATTTGCGCCAAGTTCGGTTTTATGTTGAATGCACGCGTAAACAAGATGTTTAGCATGTACACGAAGTGAAAACTCTCCATTTTCGATTCCGTAAACTAACTTAAGCAATCGCGAGGAGTTACAATATCCCCTTCATGATTAATGAAGTACACCTGCGAAAACGCAACCGAGTTGGTGTCAGGGTCGTAGCTTTCCACAAATTCGCCTGTTTTCAGCTCGTCCAATCGCTTGCTCGCTACCTGCTTTCCATTATTGGTATTCGATTTAACACGAACCATGGAGTCGGAAGCAAAACATGCTTTGCCTGCAATAAAAAATACACTCTTTAAAGTAAAAAAAAAAAAAAAATAAAATACATAATAAATAATAATAATAAAAAAACCGAATAGCTAGCAAATATATTTAGCACAACCGCCAACTTGTCCATGGGTATTTCATGATGGAATGATAAGTACACATATAAATTGTTTTGACAACCCGCCTTTTCAAATCTGAAATTATATCATGCAGTTGTGCTAATTACCAGTTTTCTGTCTTGTATCGGGGAGGGGGGGGGGTAGGACACGATCTGCTCCATTTGGGCATTGGGGATTTCCATGCCTATGCTCCGTGGACAAGTCTGTTTTGCTGACTTATTGTTCAGTGGACCATATCTTGAGAAGCACTCAACCAAAATGAACAATTTTTTTACAGGCAAGATGCTCAATTACCCATTCTCTGTGATAAAATAAAATCCACAGATATACCACCATGTATAAAGAGATATTTGAGTAACCAGGAGCTATACAGTATAGTTATAGCTAGACTTGATCTGCAATAATGGTAGATTTGTGCATCATAGAGTGCCAGAATCTATTATATGTTGAATGCCACCGGAGCTTGAAAGCTGAACTGTCTGCAGTAAAGAGCTTCAGTTTTGGAATCAAAAAGGGATTGCAGTTTGTGGTCCTAAACGAGGACATTAGCGACAGACTATTGGTGGTAGAATACCTGGATAGTATTGCAGAATATAAGTGTCGTCAAGGGAAAACCCCGTCGTCTTGGACTGCTGGACAATTATCTTCAAGAGAAGGTTCCCATGGAATTTGCTACCTATGGATTTTTATATGAACTTGTACGCTGTCATTTTGGAGTAATCGCAATGAGGACAAATCATCGTTGAACTGCAATGCTTCTTTTAACCCTGGATATTAGAGGACTTGAAACCTTAAGTACTAATTAAAATCTTTAAGTGTAATACATGTAATTGTGTTTTGGACCATAAATTCTAGAAACCAATCTGAATAAACTTAATTGAACAACCAAATGATTTTTAAATTTGTATTTTGTATTGCGCTTTATTCCGTTATGGATAACAAATGATATGAATATTAATATATGCCACTTTATGCAAATTTCAGTAATCTCTATGACGGGTTGTATATACGAGGATTTAGCTATAGACAGCCCCCGTAGTACAACTCATTATAACGTAATGCCTAATGCCATTTCCCCAAAACATGATTTTAGAGTTATATTATTATTGTTATTGACCATATAATTATTAAAGACAATAATTAACAAAATATCTTACGACATTTGTGATTGTTGCATGTTCTTGTTGAAGCAGTTGCACCAGGTGGACATTCGCCATAACCGACACATTCCCGGGTTCTACGAGTTGTACCGCTTCCACATGTCTTACTACACCTTGCCCAATTACCCCATTCATCCCAGTGAGCTGTGGAGAAAAATCAAACAGCTTTAGTTAACACTTGCCCGGTGAGGGCGGCGTTCTTTACACTTACTTGAGGGATTTTTGCTCGAAATTTTCTTATTTTTAGAATTTTCAAGTTCCAAGGTGCAACAAGAGATTTTGAGGCACCCAAATAATGTGTCATAATAGTAATGTCATATAGATTAGACACTCAAAAGATTTCTTACCTTGTATTAGGCTACAGAAATGTCTTATAAGAGAGAAAAAAGGTGATTTTGATTTGTTTATATTTCAATGTAAAACATAGGCTTAATTTCGTATTTGCTCCTATACGAAATTAGAAATTTCACAATTTTTATACCAAAGAAACATTTCTGAGTTTAATCCTTTCAGATGGGGATATTTTTGATGGAAAGCTTTATATCGGGGCGAAAATAAGCACTTTCAATTTTTTTAAGGGACACCTGATATGTGAAATCTCTCGTTGCACCTTTAAATCAAATAGACGTTTCACGGGATGCGAATCAGTAACCCTATAGGGCTGTCTACGCTGACGTCACAAGTCCGCCATTTTGCGGTACGGGAAAGTTATAGAGCGGCAATTGTGTGGTGATGATGCCCATAGGCCGCCGTGTAAATTGGCATTAAATGCGCCGAATTTTTACCTTAGGTGATAGCAGGAGACTGGAATGGTAGCCGCTAGTTAGGAAATTTTCGTTGCGTTTCACTTGCTTGCTAGACACAATCCAAAGAAATGGTCATAAAGGGTACCAAACGGCCTCGAATCATAGAACGTTTGTTATCACCTCCGAGGAACCAGGGCTACGAGGAACTAAGATTCAGAGTTATTAGAAAGTACGCGCAGTGTTGTGGGTCGCGAAGTGATACTGCAACGTAGTAAACGTAAATGTCACCCTGCATAGTAGTAGGGTTCAAAATTAAAGTCCCATTCTAGAAGTTTGGGGAAGAAGGTTTGGCGGTGTTTTCTTGTACTTTCAAGGGTGCTGAACAAGATTTTTTGGGTTCCCCATTTCCCAGATAGATGAGACATTGTGTTCAAAATTGACCAAAGTGACACTAACACAAATAGTACATCTCACTAGTCACATTTTATCGCGCATAATCTACGATTATTTAGGAGTACTTTTTCAACCCTCAATTTCTGGGATTTACTCATGGCGCAACGTTACTTACACAAAAACAACACCAACATTCATTAACGGAAAGTCTGATTTGAATTCTTTTTTCAGCTTCCGATAGCCGAGACCATCCCGGATTTCTCATTATCATTGCGCATATAATTTTGACCACCCGAGGTCTAAGAAGTCTCTCAAACGTCATGAACACACATTGCAGAATTTCCGAAATTTTCGAGCGGCGCTTTCATTTGTATTCGGAAACCAGTTGCGAAGAAGTTTGTTCGTGTCGCGGATGTGCACGGTGATCATTCCTTGATATGGGTGATGCGGGATTTCAAATTTAGCTATTGCGTGTTTATGGTGAAAATAATAATTAGGTAATAATAATAAGTAGGTGGTCAACACCATTATACAAAAGCAGATCATCTAAAATCTTCAGAAAAAGGGCTTTATTTTGATATCAGACACGATGTATTGCAGGGAGTTAGCTTAACCGGAACCTGTACGAAAATGCGTGACGTGATATGTTGTTTTATTCCTTGGAATTGGCAAACATCTCCCGGTTAATTTCCTTTCCTTCATTTACCAAATAAAGGACTATTCCTTCATTTACCCTTTAAAGGGCTATTCAATCATTTACCAATTGCCCATTCCGTTCATTTATTTACCAATAATTAAAGATGCATTCCATCGTTTATATATTTAAAGATCTACCAATGCTTTAACCAATTAAATGGCTTTTCGAGACTATTCCACCATTTAAAAATTAAAGAAAATTAAAAAAAATAAAAGACCATCTTTCATTTAGCAGTTAAAAGGTCATTTCATCATTTACAAATTAAAGGGCTATTCCTTCATTTACCAATTAAAGGGTTATTCCTTCATCAATGAAAGGGCTTTCCTTCAATTTACCAATTAATTGGTAAATGGATGAATGAACTTTTAATTAGTAAAGGAAGGAATGACCTTCTAAAAGACAATTCCTTCATTTACCTTTTAAAGGGCCATTCCTTTATTTATCCTTTAAGAGGTCATTCACAATTTAAAGGGCTATTCATTTACAAATTACAGGGCTATTCATTCACAAGTTAAAAGGCGATTTCTTCATTTGCCAATTAAAGGGGCCATTCACCTTTTAAATGGTCATTCTAGCATTTAACAATTAGTTATTCCCTTCATTTATTTACCAATTAAAGGGTCATTCATCATTTACAAATTAAAGGGCTATTCCTTCATTTACCAAATAAAGGACTATTCCTTCATTTACCAATTGAAGGGTTATTCCTTCATTTTCCAATTAGAGCGCCAGTCTTTAATTTACCTTTTAAAGGGCCATATGTCAAAATCCAGTAGTGAAATTTGCCCATTTCAAATCTAAACTGTCATCCATTGCGCGAGTTCACACTGGTATGTTAACACCAAATATGTCTTGTTTTCATGTGTGTGTTGATTATTTATTTTAATTCGTTATCGGTTATCGAGCACTTCTTTTTTTAATAAATATCACAGGGTGAGGAAATAATATATACATCAGAAATTCCACATCCCGCTATTTTTACTACATGTATACATCTGCTGCAAAAGTTTACACGTACCTTAACTAAAATAATCTAACCAAATTCCATATATTTATTTATTTATAAACATTAAAACAAACCTTAAATATACCCAGTTTACGCATGGAAGTATGGAAATGGCACATTTTACCAACTTTTCCATACATTGCTCCACCTTGACCAAATAAAAAGCACTTAACAGATTACATTTCATTCCAAAAGGTCACATATTGACCGAGTTATGGCCGTTTGAAAATTTGTACCACTTTGTCTAAAATCAACTAAAACAATAATACTCCGTTGATAAAATGAAAAAGTGGTAAAAACTACGAAACAAACTAAGTGACAGTTCTTGCATATTTCGATGGGGATATTGACATGGGGTTCAAACCCCGGCCATGTGGAGACTAGACCTTTGTTGCCATTTCAAAACATTTTGTGTCCATGATACAAAATTACTGTACAGAATCGGCTTACTGGAAACTGATGAATTCAGTTTTACAATGGTTTGTTAATGATAGAAGAACTGATGCCATGGTTGGTTCAAAAATATTGCTGCTTTACACGGACGCGCGAAAAACGAAATCTTGAGTCCACATGGACACCTCCTATGCACGTACGTCGTGCTATATATTTTTGTAGTCGCTCTAATGAATAACAAAAAGCCACCTTACCGCACACACGCGTGTTACAGATTTCCTTCTCAAAATCGGATCCTTCACATCCATCCATTTCCCAACAGCCTCTGTATCTGTATCTATATCCACCATCACACGACTCAGTACACGGTGTCCATGCACCCCACGGGCCCCATAGAATTGCTGTAAAAGAGTATAATCACCGGTATCATTATTATTATCAATAATTATTATTATCAATAATTTTGACAGCTATTAAACAGTCGTCTACTGAATTGGGTAGTTACACCACCCCTTCTAGTTTGTTTTTATTTATTCATTTTTATTTTATTTTTTATTATTTTCCGCACTCTACAGACCCCCTTTTTTGGTGCCAAAAGATTTAACGTTATTGTCAATTGATATGTCTATGACAAGTAATGGCTATGGCGATGACACCCACGCCTCTTTGGGAGAAAAAGTACCGATGTGCCTAGTGTGATCCGAAATGTCATAGATACCTGAATTTGGTGCCAGTGGATAGCTATGATCACAATTGAAGGCACTCTTAGTATTGGATCTTTATTATGGAGAATCCAAAAAAACTGCTCAGGTAGATGACCCCATTGAAGAACACAGTATGGGCGTGAACTTCGTGAAGTTGCGAAAATATGCAATTACAGTATATACCTGATAGTGATAGATCAGAGTGTCTAGTTTAAAAGTCCATCGGATGCCACCTGACCATTCTTAGGCAATTTGATTTATTGAGATCACAGGTCAAATAAGGGGATTACATTTTTACAAGTGCATTAATAAAGTTATAAAATATCATAAGATCTTCATGAAGTGCAAAGGAGTACAAAAGTCAATAATAACGTGTTTATCCAATGGCCAGTAAAGGACTAAGAAGGTAAAAGAAAAAGAAATACAGGGGTCAGATTTTGAAATGACTAAAGGTAATTGAAAAGAGTCACATATTATCAGTCTTTAATGTAGTTTGCTCATATCCAAAATGTCACATTGAGAATAAATATGGCTGAAACTTAAACAACCCTATTGTCCATGTGGCCTTGAATCGTTTGTACGTCACAGTATTAAATATTACTCTGTGGCTATAACAAACTACACATTTTGTATCAAGATACATGTATTGAAGCTATCTTTATTTGAATTAAAGCGTTTTAAACTGTTGACCGCTGTACAAAAGATTTGTTATCCATTGACATATTTGACCTATACCTTGTTAATTAGGCATCATGCGGATAAATTAACATTGACATAAACATTTACTCCTTTGGAGGGGGGGGGGTATGTGACATTTCATAACTTTATTTAAGCATTTTATAAATTTAATCCCCTTATGTGACCTGTGACGTCACACGTCTGTAAGTGAAATTCCCCAATAAAATTGCAATTAGCGACCACTTTGACGCCTCTCTTCAAGTTCTATTGACTATGTAAGCTGAGTGAACACCTTTAAGGAGACAATGTACCCGAGCGTGAAGATTGTTAACACTTCGTTATATTGATCGAAAGGGTCAAACTGTGCCCTCATGATCGTCTAATTCGCCTGGCCTCCCATCGCTGAGAACCACCAACATATATTATGACTTATGGTGATGAAAATTCCTAATTGATTCTACCAATTCCTTTTCGACTATTTTGGTATACAGGCTCTCCGAAAAAAGGGTCATTTAAAAAAAATATTAAAAATACAAAATAAAAAAGTCTTTACTTTTTCCTGTCTGCGGAGAGTAAGATTGTAGGTATGTTTTCTTTACCCTTGCTTGTTTGGTAAAGACTGAATGTTTATAAGGATTTATATTGATTTTACGACAATCACTGAAAATGAGCTTTTGTCAGTAGCGTGTGTCTCTTGGAGGAGAATTGCAGTGACTTTATGCGTATGTGTGTTCGATGGG
>JAMKCH010003531.1:0-74803 GCA_023653785.1 Ophioderma brevispina | reverse complement strand
AATAAGATCCGAGAGACCCTTATCTTCTCTAATCATGTCCGGGCTATCATGGATAGTAAAATGGCAGACAGGTCGTTCCAATAGTGAAGGCTGGAGATTCTGAAAAGAGACGTCAGGAGTTAGCCCGTCCTAAAGAGGCAGTTGCGGATCAACCTTATGTTTCTTGCACCAGTCATTGAATCGTCGAAGTCGGCCATTGTAGATAATGGAGGGTAGAGCTTCCTTCTTGCTCCCCCCGCCAGGGAGGCAGCTTCTTCTGAAAAGCCCTTGCATTGAGGCGAGCTTGAGAGAGGCACACAGTCAAGTGTTAGAGACTTAGTCGTTGAGCGAAACCTCTTCTTTCTTCGGTCCCCAATGATTTGCTAAAGGAATCAGTCTGGATGGTATTCAGAATGCTGACCAGCCCAAAAACCAAACCTGACGTGGCCAAATGGGGTACAAGCAGCATCTTGCATGACCTTATTGCTGAAACTTCGTCAGTATTGTGGCACAGGACATGATACGTGAAGGCGTAAGCAATCAGGTTCTCCCAACTTATTTGGCTAAAGCAGTCTTTCACCCAGGCTTCTGTCATTGCCAGCCAGTGCAGTGTTGGGAGTTGGTGATTTTTGCTGTTCGCAAACAGGATATACCATGGGTACGGTAAATGTTTTGAAAAATCATAGGCATATGAGGTGTGAGAGCCCTCCACGGTTGATTCGAGTAAGTATCATCTGGCTGATTTCCTAGGAAAGCCTGTATGCGTTACAGTTTATGACTCCTGGGAGATGTTCCGCTTTGAGGGTTAATTAAATGTACTGGCACCAAGAGAGAGGCGGATGGTAGCAGTGCACAAGAGGATACTCTTTGTTCCCTCCTTGTGTGATTTATGTAGGGCAACAACAGTGGAATTGTCTGATCTGCTTTTCACTGACTTCCCCAAGATCATTTGTTTGAACTTAGAGCGTGGTTAGACGCTAGCACTTAGGACATTTATATGGAGCATCCTTATAATCTGGCCATACCTCCCTTTTTTTTGTGGGATCTCATGTATGCTCCCATCCTGTCTTCGAGCATTGTTGTTTTAATAACTTGATGAGGAGCCCCTGGAATTCTTTCCCACCATAGATTCTTCGTGTTGCTATAACCATCGTAGGTTGCTTCGCAATCTTTGGCGTGAACGGTCACTGACGTTAGAACGTGACGGTAGTCTCTGTAGTAACTCCGGAGGTGTAGATGGAGAAGAGCACATCCTCAATCTGCAGAAGGGTAGAAGGTTAACCAAAACTGCCATCATCCCCTAGCAGCGGGAGCTAGATGAGCGAGATTAATTCCTCTTCCGAATGAGCAGGATACAATCCCTCAATCTGAAAATTCTCTCTTCTGTTGGAAAGCTTGGATGTTTTCAAGTCCCAAATCGCTCCTAGGAACTCCGGTTTCTGGCTTGGATAAGACTGATTTCTTTAGGTTTTACATAAAAGCCCAGCTCTTCACCGTATTCATAACCAAAGTTAACTGCTTTAACAGACTCAGACTTGATTTGCTTGGGGCTACAATCAACCACTGTCGATGATAGACAAAAATTTGAGCCCCTCCTTCTAAGTGTCTGCCACGTCTTTACTAGTTTGTAAAGGTAAGGGGAGCAGTTGTAAGTACGAATGGCAGAACGTGGATTGATAAGATGGTTGTCGAATCTGACGCGAACAAGTCATTTTTGACGAGGAAAACTGGAACATGGAGGTAGGAGGGAGGCGTCTTTAAATTCCAATGTCGCCGAACGAACCCGCCCTCTTCAACTCTTGATGACAGCTTGAAAGGGTTTCCATTCTGAATTGTCTGGGTCGAAAAAATCTGTTCAGAGGGCGTCGATTTGATAGGTCTGAGGTCTCCTGTTTTCTTCGGAGTAAGGAAGAAGAAAAGCGAATAGAAGCCTGCATAATCTTCTGTATTGGAAAAATGCCTTTGTTCTTAGCAATTCTTGCCTTCATCTTTTAACTAATCATAGCCCTAAAGTCTGTTTGGCATAGGCGTATTGCAGATTCTGAATTGCATCGGCGGAAGATCGGTAAACTCCAAAAGGTCTAACTTCTGAAATAGTCTGTAGAATCATTATCCGGGTTATCGTCGCCCACACGGAGGAACAACCTTCAGATGCCCCCCACTGGCGTCAAAGGTAGGTAGGAGTGAATTGTACTTTCTACCTACTCGGCCACGTCTGGCGCCTTACGTCTGATAGAAAAGAATAGTTCTGAAATGTCTAGAGCCTCTATAGTGGACTTGATATCTTTTAAGCCATATTCCGACTTCGAAAGGAACCTCTATTCCAGGACCATAAACTGGAGGCGGTTAGACCTCTCGCGGTAGCCATATTCATAAGGTCTGTATCTATAAGGTCTATATTGGAGGAGCCTCTGGCACTTTACATAGACCTTTGCAGCGTTTTGATCTGCAGCTTAAACATGTTCTTCCTCTTGAGAGGCTAAGCTAGACCACTGTCCTCCAAAAAGAGATCCTTTCCTCATGGAGCGGTAGGGAAACTTTCTTGGCTGTAAATCAAAAGCATCAACAGCATCTTTCTTCTTGAGCAATCTCGTTGAAAAGCCTCTGCAGAAACGTGATGGAAGATCTCTCATAGTATAAAGGCATCTCTCAATAGTAGGGTTGGGCAATCTTGACTTTTCTGAAAAAATGATTTTAAAACTAGTGGTTTCTATGGCCAAATTTGCTGTAAATACAAAAAAAAATGTGACCACTTTTTACATAGATGATTTTTCTGACGCGGCTAAATTCGAAAATTCAAAATGGCCGCAAAATGAAGTATTTTTCGACTAATCACCCAAATTTTGGGTAGGAGATACCACTTTTAATATGTCTATATATAGGTTTTTGGGGTCAAGAAAAATCAAATCTGACCTTTTAAAATTGTTTTACCCTACCTAAAATGAGTTCTGTGTGAATCTTTGATAATTTCATATTGTTTTGTAAATTAATTAATCACATGTTGTGCTCAAATTTAAGTATTTGGTTATCCGCTGTCACCCATTCGTTCTTTTAAACTATACATCAGACTTAAAATATAAGTAATCATATAATTGAGCAGCTGGAATGCTATATGAGACATCAATCCTTGTTATAGTCCATGCATAGATGGATTTCAACAATGAGTCTATGTCTTTGTCAAATTTGGCTCCTCAGAGGTGAGTGTTGAGATGATTATTGTGAGGAGAGATAGGGTTGGTGTGTGTTGACGATGGAGTTGTGTCAGAGAGGTTGTAGATGGAGGGAGGGATGCAGGGATGGACGTGGGCAGTGAATGCTGGTACTTCCATTTTTTTTTGTTAAAAGGGAAAGGGGATGCATGAGTTGTGGTGAATATCGGCGGTGTTTGTGAGCTTGCAAGAAGGGGTTCTAGCGGAATAGATTAGAAGAGAGTGGAAGTGGTGAGATGCCAATTAATTTAAATATGCCGGGAAGGGTAGATAGTGCAGTGTTTATTTTGAGGAGGTTGCTAAGGAAATATCAGAGTAAAGGGAGACGCTTCTGTGGTATCTGTGTTTTGTAGACTGGAAGGAAGGCATTGATAGCAGTACCGAGGAAGTGATGGAGTGTGAGATTGAGGAAAGAAGGGATACCAGAAGTAGTGGGTAGAGCAGTGATGAGTTTGTATGAAGACAAAGAAAGAGTTAGAGTGCGGTCTGATTTGTCTGAGGTTTTGAGTGAAGGTGGGGTGTGCATCAAGTGTCTGTACTTTCACCAATGATTTTGCCAATTGCTGATTTTTAGTCATGGACAGTGCAAAAGAAAGTTTGAGAGTGAGAGGGTGTATGATGATATGACTTGGTTTTTTTAATGTAAGGTATGGGACTGAGGGACAAGTTTGGAAATGAAAAGAAGGATTGAGAGTAAGGTGTGCTGAAGGTACAACCTGAAACAAGGGCTGGTGAAGCGGGGTGGAGAGGGAGTGGTGTGGTAGTGAGTATAAGGTATAGACCCTGGTGCGTTGTGTGTGGAAAGAAGGTGAAAGCAAATTAAGTGACGTGTGAGAAATGTGGGTAATGGATTCAGGGAGATGCACAAAGGAGCACCAGAGAGTGGTGTTGGAGTTTTATGTGTGGAAAGATGCGAGAGGTGATGGAGGGATGGTGGGATGGATGAACAGGAGGAAAGTTGTGTGATTTAGGGGAATCGGTTGTGAAGGAGTTCATGTTACCTGGGGGACAGGGTTAATGGGGGTGGATGGTGCAGGTGGCTGTGACAGCTGGACTAGAGTGAGGTTAGGGGATATGGTGATGTTTAGGGAATGTGGTGGTAGTGGTTGGCAAGGGAAAGATATCCTTTGAAGATAAAGGATGTTGCTATAGAGTGAGAGATCAGTGTGCTGTATGGTGAGCGAGGACATGGTGTTGAGCGAAAGAGATGGTGATTTGAGGAGACAGAGAGAGCAATTGATAAGAGCTATGGGTGTGGGTGTGATGTTGATGGATAGGATGAAGGATGAGGACTTGATGCAATGTTGGGTTTGGCAGAAGTGTTGATTGTATGGGCACGTGTGAGGAAGGATGACAAGCATGTTTAAGAAAGGGCTTTGAGTTCGAGGTGGGTTTGAGGGGGGACGTCCAAAGAAGAATGGAAGAAGCAGCGGGAGGAAGAGAATAGGAGGTTGGGTTGAGGATGGAGGAGGCATTGAATCGGGCGAAAACAAGTGGAAGGATGAAGTAAGGGCGGTTGCTGCGAGTGTGAGGGGAATCCGGCCACCTCGTTTACGGGACACACTTGGGATTTACCTACTACTATTTCTACTATTGTTGGTTCCTTCAAGTAAATCTTATTCATTTTAAAAATGACATCAGCCTGTTCTCTACGGATTTTTAGCATCGAGCTGTAGCTCTATGGGGAACATATTGATTTTAGTCCTGCTCTGGTCAATTTCAAGCAGATTGACGAGCAGGCTGTCACGGGTCCTGATGTCTCATGCCACATTGTAAAAGTGCCATGTCTGCCTTTCGTTCGTTTTCATGCTAATAGAGTAGTGTAGTCTTTGGACATCTAAACTGTGTGCAAGTAGTGGGCTTCAATTGCTTACGCATCACATTTTCGGATGTCCGTGCCCATTTCCACTGTTTGTTTCTCACGTTACCAAAATTTGTAAATGACGGATCTTCAAGCAGGCCAATCCGTGTTGAGGTTGATTTTGCCCACAAGTGAGTTGGAAACACACTGTTTGACCCACACTAGCCAGTGAATTTTGGTCTATGACCTTTTCATCATCGAACATATGGAGGAACTCCAAAGGCTTACCCCAAGTCTGGTTTAAATCGGACTTAAATCTTTTTGAACACGACCTACCAAACTGGAACACACACACACACACACACCATGGGACATGCGCACATTGAAAATCCCTCTACCACTTTTCAAGCCAATAGGCTAAATGGTGAAAGGACAAATAAAATGTCATATTTGAGCAAGCAGGGTGATAATACTTAAAACGTATGAAAATTATCCAAAATTCACACATAACTCATTTTTTAGGTAGGTTTTAAACACTTTAAAAAGTTCAGATTTGAGTTTCTTGACCCACAAACTATTATATAGAATATTAAAAGGGATCTACCCAAACATTAGGTAATGAGGTCGAATAAATACGTCATTTTGGCGCCATATGAATTTTCGTAATTTAGCGACTCAGACATCACTGAGATTAAATAAAGGTCATTTTTTGGATTCTACAGCAATTTGGCCATAGAAACACTAGTGTTTCAAAATGTTTTGGTGATGTGGCCCACCCTATCAAAGCTTCATTAGGACCGCTCTACATTAGGCTCCAAGAACCAACCGTCCATAAGGTGGCGAAGAGACAACAGCTAATTTGGAAAGTTCTCAGTCCATCACGAGCGATCTGTTCCAATGGCGGAGATCGGCGTCTTTGCCCCCATTCCATGAATCAACTCAATGGACAGGTTCCTTATGTTTCTCAGAAGAACTGCCTTCAACACCAACTGGAGGAATGTCTGGCTTGCATAAACGTCTTCTCATCAGATCATTTTATCCAGCAAGGTCTAGGAACCAAAGGTAAATGAGAAGAATTCGTTATCTCCTCACTTGAAGAGAAGACTCAGGAATCCATCTGAGAAGGGGAGGTCTTCCTTCTGATTAATCGTCCCAATGACTTCTGAACTTATCAATAGTTGTATTAAGTCTGTAGTAACAGGAATGATAGGCTACACTACCTGTTTTCTATATGCTTTGCGGCACCAAACAATTCCCAAGTTGTCTAAATCTGGAGGAGAGCAGGGGGAATCACATTTCATCCACGATGAACAAAAACAGCTGCCAAAAAAGTGCTAGCAAAAATTGGAGATAGGTAACGTAGAACTTCAAAGTCTTCCGTCATGAAGGAGTCAAACATAGGAATAAGGAAGCATCCAAATATTGGAAATTTCTCTTAACTCCCTCGTATCCTCAAACAGATCAGAAATCTTGCTCCAAATGATCACTACGTGCGCTCTGACTTGAAGTACCTTGCCTAGATTGTGCAACGAAATTGGAGTAGCATCAGCGATAAGGGTGGTAGTTCGTGGCTTGAACCAGGAGTAACACTGGTAGGAGCAGGCATCAGGTGTTGGCTCTTATGTGATGAATCAAGAGTTGAATCACAAGAGGATAATCCCTATCCTAGTTATCAGATCTAGCACCTACGGGATTCGTACTTCAGGTGGACGGGGAATCTCTTTATCATTCAGAAACAGAAACTTCAATCAGTCGGAGTAGTAAAAGAACTTTATAATTAGGCTTTGATATAAGAGTTATCAGGAGACATCAATCAACTTAGACCTTTTCTTGGAAGATCCACTATAGGCGGCCAATGTCACTTTCACCAGAGGGACGAGTCGGTCTAGAATCAGTTGCGCAGAGGAGAAGCCATTGCCTTATTCTCCCGATAACAGTCTGGATTTTAATGGAAATATGGATGACTTTCTCACTATGCCTTAACCTGAAGGTCTTTCCGTCATCGGGACTTGGACGATGACGTGGAGAGTACCGAAGGAGAGCTCAGATTTCGGTAGTCATGGCTTAGAAGAGTCATGATGCTTTCTCTTACTACTTGAATGGGACTTTCTAGACGGAGAGGAGAAGTATCTTAGCACCAGAGCCACCCCTATCTGGAGAAAGACGGCTCTGCGACGGATGTTGTGTAATGTCCTCAGAAGAATCCCTTTACGACCAACATATCAAAAATCTTTCCTTCTCTCAGAAGAACGTCTCTACGGTAACTATCACTGGATGGCTTGAGTATGGGACTGCGATCTCTGGAAGGTGAGGGACGTATAAGGAAGTAGAAGAATGATCCTGATCCTTTCGGGTATCAGATAAGAGAACGATGAAGGACGAACCCTTTCTGGACGCATGACGACGGCTGTCGATTGGTAGATTGTAAGCAACGGAGAACAAACAGATGAAGCTGAAGAACGGCGACCCGACGGGTTGAATAGCGGAGGACGGATAAATAAAGTATCTTTGTTGGGAACGGACGGCGACGGCCCGGAAGAAGTCTGATGAACGAACGGAACCGGAGGAAACAACCGCGAGACTTGGGAAGTACGTGGAGTAAAACTATTCCTTATCGTGTACACCTCTTACATTAAACAACTGTAACTTTCTTCCGGAGTCTGGGGAGGACTAGGTTGACCCTCGTTGAAAAGAATAACTAACTCCGTCAATAATAGTCATGATGTGTCCTTTAAAAAGTCATGATGTTCGGTAAACCATCGGTAGCCAGCGGCGGCTCCTAGTAATAGACTGAGTCATCACCCACGCGGACGAGATGCACGGCCGTCAGGGGAGAGGGAGTAGAGTAGAGCCCGACTATGGAATAATATCCTCTCATTAACTATTCTCTATATCCTCGTCACGCAAAGCCACACATCTATACGGAAAATCGACCTCCGAGTATACCACCGGTACCCCTTATCAATAACTATATCATCAATAGGGTTTTAACAAACGGTGTTGAGTTGCAATCGCCGCCGACACGGGAAGTCGCACCGATCCATTATCATACATTACACCCATCGTAGAGCCACGGGCGTCGGTGGACTGAAGTTGTTAATCATTCCCTAATGGGAATAAGTGCCAGCCGATTGGTTTAGGTATTGTTAAAATATCACTGAACTGAGGCCGAAGAAGAGAAGAAGTCTTCAAGTTGATTAGACTGAAGGTCGTGGATCACTTGAATGAATAGAGACCGTCAAAAAGCCATGGCTGGATTCTTTAGGATATAATGATGGCGGCACCGTCGGACTTACACTGTGAATGGAAGGGGTGGATGGAAAAGCAATCATAATAATCACTTAATCCACATGGGTTAACTTCAAAAACTGGCCCTTATATCTTGAATAACTGCCGGAGTGGCTGGAGGGTTAGCCTATAAAATGTCTTACAGCCTCCGTGGCCACCGTCGGAAACATCGCCTGGAGACAGATTCCAAAGGTTAGAACTGGTGTACTTTGAATTCTTTAGGTTGAGAGGTGGTTGGTAGAGGGGTGGTTAGAGACTTCACGCGGAGGACCCGGAGGGAGAAGCCTCCGAAACGGGAAAGGTATAGTCTAGACCTTAGCATTATGTTTCTTAATTCCTCCTCTCCATATAATCCAATTCATCAAAGTACTTCTGAATCTTCAATTCTGACAACCCTTTGTGGAAGCTACAAGGACTATTTCTTGTACACTGTCTACATTTCAACACATAGCTCATGCGGTCTTTGTCTGTCTTTCGAAGGAACTCCTTTGCATGCTGAAATCTTCGTATCCCTCCGGTGTATGACGGTGATTATAGTGCTGCAACTTCAAAGAGAAAAAAGGCAATATCTGTAACATATTAGGTACGAAAGTGATAAACCTGCCCCGGAACCAGGAAATCCAAAAGGGTTGGAACAGAATAAGGGCCAGGAAACAAGACGACGACAAGAACACAGGCGGGGACACCTCCCCCCACAAAAATTTAGAAAAAAATTTTGAGATTATCGGCATAAGCAGTTAGAACATTGAAGAACAGAAAAGACATGGCTGCACCGCGAGGCTATGACAAGGGCAAAAACAACAATTGAAAAACAAGGAGGACACGACACAGGGACCACACCATCCCCAATAATGCCCTGGCGGTCCAATGTGGAATCTTACGTTGGGGGAGCTAAAACTGGCCTAAGGAATAAGCCCCCTTAATACCCGCAGTACGACCAGCGCGAAACAAGAGGCCGGAGAGGCCGCGGGGGGCAAACATGTAATGGGATAACACATATAATATATATAGATAGTATGTCAACAGCTTCCACATTATGAACTGCCAAATTCTGAACCTCCGATCATCGATCTTGAAAAGTCTTCAACACAACATCAACACACATCATCCCCAACTTTCCGAGCAGCCATAGATAACGTAGACTTATATCAGATATGAAAATATAGATCTTAGTCTCCAATAAAAACTGGCGATGATGGGGAAAATTATGTGTTTAAATCCCAGTAAAAAAAATTTAACATGGCCGCCCCTACTGAGACACAAAAAAGAGCAAAGGCTTCTGGTCGCCAGTAGTGACGTTTTCCATATGGTTGGGCGTGCCGATGCTAGCGTGGGACGCTACTAGGCCGTGGGCGCCACCGAAAATTTTTTTAATGTGGCATGAGGGGTGTCTGATGGCTTTTTGAACACAAAAAAAAAAAATTGCACTAGTTGGATCATTCGTATGTATAGAATGCATAAAATAGAATGAAGCAAGTCTATTTGCTGAGAATATCATTGGTTTTTCTTGTTATATATATTTTTTTAAAAGATGGAAAGCCCACCCATGCATAGATTTGGGAAATGACCATCTTTCGGTAGCATCATAACGTAACTACTTGACCTATATATATTTTTTTTAGATTGATAAGCCCACCCATGCATAGATTTGGGAAATGACCATCTTTTCGGTTAGCATTCACGGAACCCCCTGACATTGACCGACCAAACATTTATTGAGATAGTCTCTGCCTGCATGGAAAATACGTGGCTGTTGATGATATAACACCAGAATTGCTACCCGTACTCTTCCTCTTGTTTTGATTCAGTTTTTTAATCGTATCATAAGCGTAGGATGTCGTAATAGTCATCGACCTTGCGCATGCAAAGATTTTGGAGAAGAAACGCTTTGAAAAGTTCTTCTTATTGTTGACGTTCTGTCATATCCAAATTCTTCTGAAACACACTAATGCCAAGCTAGCACTTGGTGATACTTTTGTGTGATGTGGACAGCTGGTGATACCAGATTAATGGATATTAATTTGGCGTGATCAAAACTCAAGTTGCTGGGCCTGTCGGAACCCTGGATCTGAAAAAGTTGGTGGGAATTTGGGAAACCTCTTTCCCAGGAAAGTTGGCCTTTTGGAGGGAAAATTGGTCATTTGGAGGGAAGTTATGCCAAATATAGTGGAAAATCTGTGAGAAATGCGACTATCTTCCCAGGAAATTTCATTTTTTCAACCCCTGGTCGGGAACATGGTGAAAAAGTGGGATCAGGAATTAAAAGCTCAGGCCTTTGACCCTTTCACAATAAATTTGATTTTGGAGGGAAAAATTTTGTGCTTTGCAGATAAAAAAAAAATACATTAATGGGAAATCTGTGGAAAATGCAACACTCTTCCCAGGAAATAAGCATTTTTTCCAGCCCCGGTATACGCAGTACAGATGGCAATCAACCACACAAGATGTTAAAGGTGCATTTCATGATTCCAGCACCCTTTGTTTTATTCATTGTTCACTAGATATCCTTGAAAAAGCTTATACATGTAAATACGGTACAGATCTTCATGTACCGTACAGGGTTCCCTCTTAGTAGGATTTTGGTGTCAAATGACAGACAAAATTTTCACTGGACACGATAAATTCAGATTGAGTAACAAAATGAGGTCCATTCGGACCCCATAATTATAAGCCTCTGAAAGGCATTTTTTTCGAAACTTATGTTTCCAAACCTCAAATGCAAAATTTATAGACATTTCTGCTAAATGCAGCATTCAAAATAGTGCTTATTGTGGGAAAACCAAATTCACAATATTGCAATGGCTATTTATACTATTTGTATTGTCTGACAGAAAACCAACTTGTTAACATTAAAATAAGAAAATGTGATACCTCAAAAGTTTGACCAAATAGCACAGTAGAAATCAGGAAATCTTACGCACCATGTATTTGGAAACTGATAAGTCCTGATTAGTAGTACTACATAAAAACATTTGGAAGGCTGGTCTTGGGACCACAAAATATTCCACTGGACCAGATAATTCTGAACATTAGGAATTTTTTGGGTTCAGTGGACTTCAAGTTAAAAACCTTAAGTGGGAACCCTGGTACCGTATACAATCTACAATTCACATGTACACATTCTTGCATGTATGATGGGCATACATGTACATAACAATTTTTATAATCGCCGTCATAATTTCTGAAACAAATGGAACACGGGCGTCTGTTGAATTACGTATTGGATTCCCATTGTCAAGCGTTCATCACACACTTCTGGTTTTACACGCGTGTAGCCAGAATTTTGTTTCAGAATTACTGACGAAGACTATAGCAAGGTCCAGCCAATAGCTTATCATATATGTACTTACACTGTGCAGTACCCTTATCTGCCACCACCATTGTGCAAACAGACCCGATGTTGCCACAGCCAACCTTCATAATACAGACAAATAACCTTGCCTGTCCTATAGCCAAAAACAAATAGTTAGAGTATGCCTGACTCACATTGTACACTAGATATAAACCGAGATTCCACCTGAAAAATATCATGAAATTTTATATCCTCTTCCTCTTACAGTTTGATCCATGTGGAAAGGCTCCTACATGTCAATATATCCTCTTGCCAACAAGTTTTGGAACGCGTATTCATGCCCATCATGTATTGAGATATATGATGACGCAAAAAAACACCTAGGACTGTTATACTTGCCAGCAGCAGCAGGTGTGTTGTGTGCATGTGGTGAACTTTGGTCCCTTTCAACAGCAGTCAAATAGTAATCACATTTACACAAGGATCATGTGACAATATTGGTTATTGAAACTCTTTGGAAAAAGTGGCATTTGGAATCATAGAATCAACAATCTTACTTTATCGGTTAGCAATTATTTTTTAGCGACTTTTGCCGGCCAAAAAATGTTGCTTTTCCCCCTCTGTATTATCACAAATCTGCATGGACTTTTTTTATTTTAAATGCTAACTATTTATTTGTAAAATATTTCACAGCGCTTGTGTGACATGTCTTTCTTACCCTCTTTATGCATTTTTCTAAAAAACAACTTTCATGCTCCCTATATTCACAGAATATATATAAGCTGTGGGACACTCCATGACCTTTGACTTCTTATGACCTTTGACATAGAAATATGACCTTTGACATTAGCATATTGACCTTTGACTTAGGCATATGACTGTGACCTCATCAAATATCTTGAGGGATCCCTTTAGTGCACCTATGACACAAGTTTGGTTCCAATTGAACCTAACTTTTCAAATGAGGTTCAGATTTTAATTTTAGCCATTTTTCCAACTTGACCTCACAGACCTTTGACCTTGGCACATTTGATCTTGGACCCTCATTCACATGAGGAATCCCATGGTGCAACTATGATACAAGTTGGTTCCAATTGAATTAACTTTCAATGAGTTCAATTTTTTTTTAAAAACTTAACACAATTTAAAACAAAGGAGGTTATCGAACCACAATAGTCCTCGCCTGCTGTTGTCTGCGGGTTCTGGGTCATAGATGTAGACAAAGAGCAGCACACCAGGATTGCAACTGTATTAGTACAGGGTGTTCCCCAAAAAGTTGTGCAAGCAGTCGATAAAGTGGAGGATTGCAGACTTATCCCACCCCCCCACCCCCCTCCCCAACAACCCAACACACCCGCCCCACGCACAACAACACAACAAACCCCACCCCCTCCCCAACACCCCGCAACACCCCAACCCCTTTCCCCAATAACCCGCAACACCCCACCCCTCTCCCCAACGTACCCCGCAACCCCCCCCGCCCCTCCCCAACCCCTGCAACACACTACTACCCCTCCCCAAAACCCTGCAACACCCCATTTTAATGACAGCAATTTATTAAATCTAAGCACTTTTGCATTTCTCGATTAATGTTGTTGATATCCAATTTTGACGGCATGCGTAATCGATGGCTGGCAGGTAGCTATACCTATTCCACAGGGTCATAATGAAACTTTAAAAAGGAACGTGCTCATTGGTTTTGGTGGGACTGATTGAGCATGGCATGATGGCAATCACTCATGCCAGATCTACAATTCAATAAAGAAGAACGTATGAGGGAAATCATGTTCCTTTCATTGAGGTCAACTGGGATCTTAGAGTATGGCTTTATACATATCGATTGCACACTCGGTAAATGTACTATTCCTCCAAATGACAATAAGTAAGCCTAACCTGTCCTCTCCTTGCATGACTTTTGAAGTTCATTCATCCCCTGACTAAGCTGGGGAGTTACCGGTTTAATTTCCTATCCGTTTACAACACGTCTTATTTCCTTTCGTTTAAACTTTAAATAACCGTTCCAATAAGCAAGTTACGACTGCCAAATTTGGCGCTTCCACGCAGATGCCAATTCTTGCACCATAATCGTTCGTAATCGTGGTTACCCCGGCTTTGCATTTCGAATCATAAATATATCTTGAACCATAAATGTGTTTGTACTACCTATTATGTTTTAATCCAAATAAGCATTGAATATCCAAAGCTCTCAACGACGAATCAATGTGGGAGCTTTGCCATTAGCTTAGCGCTGTCATTTTACCTTTTTTGTAGTCCTCTGTAATTGAAGGGGTGCACCACATAATTGGGGCCATGTTTGCGGTGTATATGCCGAATTCGCTCCACTCACGTACAAGAATTTGGTAACGGGGGATTTCCCTGTTTCCGAAAAGTCCGGCAACCCTTTCTAGAATACGCATTGGGAACGGTTAACTTTATACTTTTTCACTGACGGCGGTAATGTTTGGGTGAAAATTTGACTTCAGCAATTAAAAATAATACTTAAAAAAAGTAGTAGGTTGGCGACGTGTAAACGTGTAGTGAATTTCTAAACGTGTAGTGAGCCTTCGGTTCGTGTAAACGTTCAAACGTATACACGTCCACGCACTACCCCTGCCGCATTAGTCATTTGGATTTTTTGTGCTCCTAGATTTATTACTAGGCCTACGACTGATAAATTCAATGGAGACTCTTGTTATAGTCGCCTCACAATTCCTTTTCCTGAAATAGCGTCTACATACCCGACGCGAGAGTTGCTGCGTGTTCAAGACATCTATTTATTTCCTTTGCGCGTTGGTCATGGTTTCTGTCCCTGGCGGAAACGCTGGCATCGTCTCTTAGATGCAGAGAAAAGGAATGGTTACAGGTATTAAGGATTATCTGATTTATTCGCCAATCCTCAAATATGAGCGGGAAAATGAGCAAAATAGCTTCTTAGTTTGAAGATGAAAAAAAAATTCTACCATAGAAGATGTGCCTAACATCGTCGTGGTCCTACAAAGCTCCTCCAAACCCGCTTTGAAATAATTCTTGATACTTATACTGAAACTGTACTGTAACAAGGAACATATGAGAGACCTGGCCTATCCCTGCCCCTCTCACCACCCCACTAGCTATCATGCTATGCCACTGCATCCGAACATAAATTGGTTGTCGGCTAGGCCAGTTTGTGCTGCTTGAAACTACATTATCTACTTAGTGAAACTTCAGGATGTAAATCTGTGCTGCTATGTTGGGAAATGGCCACTGCACTGGCCTTAGAGAACCTTGTGCTACATGCATGTCTAGTTCCAGTAACTGAAACCAGAGGGTCGATATTATCTTAAACACTTATGTTATCATTGAACGGCCCTCTGGTTTCAAGTAGATACACGTGGCTGTATGTCAGGAACTGGGTACACTAAAATGGGGGATCTGTTACAACTCCCTTTTTTTTTTCAGTTTTAATTCCATTTAATTCTTAAACTATTTGACTCTGTTCAAAGAATTTGATGTCTATTTATTGCTTGAAGCCTTGCTCTGTAGATAAAACATTTTCCGCCCCTATTGGGTAGTATTATGAGAGTTACGGGCGAAAACCTTCAGCTAGGTAAGGGGGAAGCCGGCGGGGGGGGGGGGGGGGGGGGAGCCATAGCCATACACACACAACGGGTGAAAACGCGTCGCCTATAAATTTAAATAAGTAGTGAAGTGAAACACTTGTGGGACTCAAATTGCACATACACTGTCCCGAATGATAGATCTAACTCATGATAAACTAAGGTTTCATTAATGTAGTTAATTAATTAGTAAATTCGATGTTCATTTAGGTACAAATTTTGATCACTTTTGGTGAATGTTCAGCTGTTTCTGTGCTAAAATATACACCCAAAACTAGGTAAAACTTGGATTAACTTGATTTTAATTATCTTTATAATTCTCTTCTTTTAATCACAGTATCCTTACATGTATATAAAAGATAATTAGCCTAATGAAACATTAATAAAAATCATGACCAACGTCATCTTCAACACCAACAAATTGGTGGCAATTTGGTGGTGGACCTGTATGGAGTCACATGAGTTTGGAGACATTACGAGTATGTCAAGTCAAACAAGAAAGGTTGTATACATGTAGTATACAACTAAAGTATGATTTAATTTGGTCAGAAGGAATACAATGCACTTGTACTTAGGGTTCAAGACCTTGAAGACATAATGTGCTCAATAGCCACCGATCTGTGTATTTTTGCATTTTCAGAATGAAGTTTGTAAATGTCAAACCGGTTTAGTAGCTATGGGAAAATACAAATTTCACTTGGTATAAAAGTAAGAAATGGCCACTGTTAAGTTACATATAGGTTTGTCATCTCTTTTGCTTGCTCAAATGGGTAAATACAGGGTGACTTTAAATGTTGCCTATTGACCCTTTATAATACATGGATCACCCTGTACAATATACATGGATCACCCTTTATACTTACTATTTGATCATAACTTTGGACAGGAACCCATATCCTATGTATTTCTCTTGAAGAAATATAGATTAGTACTTGAATAAAAGAAGTTAATCTTCAAAATGACCTTTTTGGTCAAAAATATAAGGTGATTTGACACGCCTTTAATTTCCAAACAACACATTTAGTTATCTCTTTTATTTTTTGGAGGGCCTTTGTCATGTCTTTCAAAATCCACATCTGTTTTGACCTGCACATTTTTGGAAAAAAAATTGACCAAGGTATATTCAAAATACAAATATGTCATTTTTCTTATGTTACAACTACACACACCCTTAGGAATTTTACCACCTGAATATTGTCTCTTTTTTGGCCATATCTGGCATCCTTGTAGTATAAGCTTTCAAAAATGTATACTTATATACAGTTTACATGTACGGAATAAAAGTGTGTGTTGAGAGTAATACATTTTGGTGCCTCTTTTGTCATTTTGCACTGTGTAACATTTTTTGTACCCAGTTCATGACATAAGGCCATGACACTTAGCCTAATAAAGCAATAATTTCATCTAAAAAACACTTCACCAATATTATTTCTGGCTACGATGAATCTTGCATTCTCTTCCATATGTTGCAGTTTCAGTCTTCAAAACCTGCCAACTTGTTCCCTAATAAATCATAATGCCAATGATTAATCACAGAGGTGTCCTGCCAAAATAGCGTGTAACTGATATGACAAAATTTTTTTGTCTCACAATTCTTCATAATTTTCACTCATCACGCAAATAAATATTACGTGATTCCACCTTGAAGTATTTCCTTGTGTTAGGCAACAACAGGACAGTTTGTAAATATCTCATCACCTAAGAAGAAATTTCGTGAAATTTCAAGACATAAAAGATTCTGACCGCCACGCCAGATTTTGTATTAGCAGATACTTACTAAAGCTTGTACGCCAACCCAGGTACATGACGTAATTCACATGGTGTAATGTTGGACCAGAACACAGCGCCTGGCGTATGCCGCCTCAATTAATTATGTAATATGTGGGTGACCATTACGATTGGTCGTCGCCTTTACCAGCAGTTTTCGTATTGCATATCCCATATATCCCGCTAGAATGAAACTACCGAAGGGATGAATAAACATACGCAGATGATTTTGTCACCACGGGCTGAAAACACCTTTATTTTAATACTGTGCGTATTCTGCCAACCATCGTCCATCTTGGTTGTAAGTTTTTACAGATTTTTTCCAACATCCCTTATTTTCTGAGAAAAAGTCGCTATTTTAACCGCTCCACATTTCAATTGGATATTACTTTACTGGTGCTAAAGGTAGAATAGTGTTTTAAGCGAAATCACCGCTGAAGCTTATTGAATTGAAATCAGGTAAGTATTATATGAAAATTGGAAGGTGCAATAGTTGTCAGTGTCGATATTTGAAGGCAACACAAAAATGTCATAGCTGGTTTACACATAGTGTTTGGGACTTCACATACAGACTGGGTAAAGGCATCCTGGTTAGAAAGTACATGTCATCCCAATTATTGGGACTAGAGACCTACCCCATGCAATTGCTTATAAACCACATTGATTCACAAGGCCTAATAATAACAAATTACTGGAAGAAACTGGTTAGACACTTTTCACACCAGCAGGCCAAGCAGATGAATCCTGGTAAAGACTAAAACATCTTGCAATTTTGATTTCTTTAAACATTTTTAGGTTAGTCTCCTAACCCAGGTTCCTCCCCTCCCAGGCCACTAAGGCAATAAAAAGTTGATACAACCATTTAAAACAAAAACACAAGAATGGTTGCTGATTTGTGTTTTAAAATTAACGAATTGGCCATAAAAAGATTTTAAACTGCTTTTTCATTGTTTCATCCTCACACATTACAACTGTGATAGTATAAATGTGCACATGGAAAGATTTGGAAAATGGGTTACAATTATCATCTGTATAATTGATTGCAAGACAAAACAAAATTGTGAACAAATTTACTATATACTTGCAAGGATACGTACAAACATGCTATAAACTTGTAAATTAATTTTGAAAAAAAAAACAGATTTTCTTGTAAAGTAACGGAAGTAAGCCTGCATGATGATTGAAGTGCAAAGCAGATGAATATGGTGTAATTTAGTTTAAGTTTTTCATAATACATTTCTTTATTTCATCCAGTTTCTTCCAATGTCTTCCAGTTTCTTTCCGGGGAACCCTGGCAGAACCCTGCCAGGGTGTGACCTTTAACTCCACATTGCTCATGGCTTGGACTTAGTAATTGAAAAACAAATATGTGTGGATCCAACTATGTCAAATATCATTATTTGGCAGTGTTTTTAAAGCTTGAAACTGCAACATATGGAAGAGAAGGTATGTGAGATTCGTCATCATGAAAATTTTTAGGTAACTTTGTTTGAATTTACCGTTTTGTAAAATCGGCAAGGAAATTCTTGCTTTCTTATCTGTTCATTGGCCCGAATCAGAGGGCCGTTTCATTAACGTACCTTGGTTCAAGATACGACCACCCTCCTTGTTTAAGTTTACTGAACTAAACTACCCCCCCCCACCCCGATCCCTGATTCGACTTACTACTCAAGCCAAACCTAATCTTAGGGCCAATACATTGGTTATTACATTTAGGCCCCTCTTCAAGTCTTCATTATTGTCAAATGGCTTTCAGTTTTTTTTTCAAATTTACCTGCTGAAATTCAATTTTAAGTCAATTCCAGAATAAAATACGGGAAAATGGGCACCAATTTGCAAGTGCCGAAAATTTGTATGTGAAAATCTGTTCATCATGTTTTATGGACTACCACTTACTGTGGATCTGGCTACAAAAATAGCCTATCCAATGGCTATATCACGCATACAAGGTAGTGTAGTTCATGCATAGGCTACTTCGTACAACTGCTGATATGCCATGCTGGGTTTATTATTATTTTTATGAATCTTGACGAGTCCTGATCGAGTGTGAGTGAACCTGGAGTGAAGGCATGGCTGGATGCACAGTGGGCGTCAATATTTGGAAATGTTGAAATGCAGCAACAAATTTAACATTTTTGAGACGAGACAACAGCAGCTTAAAAAGGAAAACGTGAAGAGCATTTCCAGGACTCGCCTTTGTTGTGTTCACACGAGACTGCTGAATTTCGGCTACCTTCAACCATGCATACCTTGTTTGCGTTCGTTCGCGTTGGAATTTACCCACACTACTAAATAACTCTAAATGATTACAAGGTAAAAGGTGAACTTGTTCATGTACCCAATCAAGCTATGATGTGTCAGTCTAATGTGTTCGAAATGGGCGGGAGGGGTATGGCTAATCACTACCTGTCGGCTACTATAGTTGGAATAAGAATTTCTTTTCCAAGTTACTAAGTACGTCCGCTTCCCCGCCAAAACCGTCGCACCACTCACTTGGTTGCCACGGTAGACGCGTTCACTCACAAACAAACGGGAGCGTATGCCAGGACCAGAAATTATTACTCAAACGGTTATCCCATGTACACTTTTGTTGCACACCCCTTTATCTGCTCCATGAAGTCAGCGCCAGACATTCTACCAATAAAGTACATTATCACGTGCACTTTAATTCCGTCAAGGCTCGCTGAATTCAACGGAGTCATATCAAGTGGGTGCGCAAATGTGTGCTACCCTACTCAAACTATAGTAGTACTTAAGTACTATACACATGCTATAGGTTACTGTCAAGTGGTCCACACTTAGTGTTGTCAAAAATGTTTTGGCACATGAAATTGTCTTCAGGCCTGTATCTAGGGAATTATTTTGGCGGTAACGGATTTTTTCAGAAGTTTGGACCTTTTTGAGCGCGAAACGCAAGAACTAACGGGTGGAAGCAGGAGCCTGCCCTAAGGGCCCTAGTCCTAGGGCCCCGGGAAATCTGTGTTCAGGAGCGCGAATCCGCGCGCGAAGTTCGCCAAAAATCCGCTTTTTTTGTTCGCGCATCAAATTTGACCTTTTCCGCGCAAATCCGCGCCCAAAATGTGCTGATTCCGCGGAAAACCGCACCCTAAAAATCACGATTTTTTTTCAACTGCCGGCGATCACAAAGTCTAACTAATTTGTATGATATAATTATCCTTGTTTCTCTTGTTCTAAATTACCTAATTTTCTCATGCGCATGTCCTTATACCTACTTTTTTCACATCCCTTCCAATGCTAGACACACTACGTGTCAATGTCGGTCACCGCCGATGTCTTGAACTGACATGACTGATTGTTAATTAACTCTCTTCAACAATGAATTTTAACCACGCCTGATTCGACCACTCACTGTCGTCTCAGTCACCGCCCAATTCTAATCCTTTTGTTATTCTAAGAGCTTTCACATGAAACCCTATGCGCCTGTGTCACTAATTTTTGGCTGTGGGTGTGGCTTCGACCACGTGCTTGCAATGAGGTCGTAAAATAAAAACTATCTACCAACCTCATTGCACGCACGTGGTCGAAGCCACCGTGCTACCACGTGAGAAAAAGAAAGTTTCCCACGACGTGATACGTACTCGACGATCAAGCCGCCCCTTGTTTGGCGCCACGTGTCTGTGTATATTATTGGGGCCATGTACGCGTCTCACACAACATTTCAGAAATTACGAAAATCACAAGATAACGCCAATAAATAATCACACACAGTTTCAAGTTATAGTTATTAAATTGTATTCTGAAATACGCATACGTGCATTAGGCTGGGGATTTTATTATTTCATCATTAAAAGAATTTTTTTTTTATCATATGGCCACGCGTTTTGAACTGGTAGATTTTCGCGTGACACAAAAAGTTCACTTTTTGAATTCCGAGAAATGCTTTTTTTTTTTTTTTTTTTTTTTTAAGGTTGCCGCAGCATTTTATTTGTAGAACAGTGTTTTATAGATTTTGACAAAATGTGATCAAAGAGCCACATAGAGGTCATTAGTGATCAATCTGTGCAAACCCCATGTTCGTCATTCATAACCATATAAGTTTTGGACCAGCAATTGTTTTTAGTATATGGCCACGCGTTTTGAACTGGTAGATTTTCGCGTGACACAAAAAGTTCACTTTTTGAATTCCGAGAAATGCGCCAATTGTCATTTGAAATTAATTATTTCAATAATCATATATGCTACCATAGAAAAAGTATACTTCTGAAAGGAAATTTCACAAGGAATCCAAAAATGACATTGTTTTTCATGTGGGATTAATGGTTAGAGATAAATTGCAAGTAGAAGGTGAGATTTTTCATGAAAAAAATTCTGAATTTCATGTGAACTTTTTGTTTTCATCTTATACCCCACATCAAAAAAGATATCATATTTGGACTCTACAGAGCTAGAGCTTTCCAAAAATGTATACTTTTACTATGCTACCTGCTATAGTTTATCTGTGGCACAAACATCTTGTCGACATGTATGAAAATGTACATTTTTTCAAATTCTACAAGGTAATGATTAGAATTAATGTTATCCAGCACAAATTGCACAAAAACATGTATAGTGTTTTCCAACTGATTGATTAATGAAAATTTAACCAATTTCTAGAGCTTAACCTGTTATACAATTAGGGGTAGCTTAAAGAGAGAGTCTTGACAGTTACATGGAAATGGCACACGTGATGTCGCATTCATCTACAGACTTAGAGGTACAACTCTGGTGATTTTTGTTGTGCTTGTAAATCCACATCCACATTAAGAGTGCTTCCTTGGGCACTGTGGCTTCCTTCATAAGCAAATAAAAATAACCATCCCTGGTGGTTTTTGTATATAGCTACTTTTGCCAAGGCCAAGATATTCCTCATTGCTTTGAATTTTTAGTGCAAATTGTTACAGCTCTACCTTTACATTTTAAAATAACTGTCTGTTATTTTATAAGTTTTAAAGTATCTTTATGTGAAGATGTAATTTTCCCAACCAGTGCACATCAACAAAGCAGAATACACCATCACAAATTTCATCGCATCATATTTCGCTGTTTTGACCGTGATCTATTTTCCATTTTGAGGGTCCAACATTTTACTTTATTCAGTTGCCAAGTATTTAATATATTCAGTTATTTCCATATTTAATCAATGCCAATGATCTAATAAACTTCAATTAACCCGAATTGATTAAATTTAGGACAGTGACATGTTATTAGTAAACTAGTCATTGATATTCCAAATTTACCGCGTGGGAGCCTCCGCGTGGGAGCCAGGGGCGGTCCACCCTGCATTTTGTTTTACTTTAAACGATTATAAACTTCATAAGGTTTACATTGCTATGTGCATACTTAGGGTCATTTTTAGAAAATCTCACCAAGAGCTTTAATTTGGTATGTATTTTGTCTATGTAGGTATCATGAGGTTGAATTAAATTGTACAAAAAACCATTCAAAAAAAAAATTGTGCCCATGTCACGGCTCCACCCTATCAGACTACCAGTTCAAAAACACATGGCCATTTAAAGTTTACAAATGGTATAAACAAAACAAAAGAATGCAATCAAGGAATACTGACGAAAAGAAACTACGTTGGACAGCATAGTATTAACCGTAATCACATACTTGTCTTTGGGAAAATTTCTTGGAATGATGCGGCGATGTTGAAAACAAGGAATTCAATCATTCAACGTTTACAAATGATGATATACAAAACAAGATTGCAATGAAGAACAAATCATGATAAAGCAACAACACGAATACCAATTCCAAATACGGAACTGATGAAAGACACGTCGGCAGCCCGGGAAACATTTTGAAACACAAGAAGTATCGATAGTATTTGCTGCTTCTGGTATGTTTGTTTTTTGTCTAAAGACCCGTCAATGCATAAAAATTATTGATCAAATAAAAACATTAAAGATATAAACAATTATAAAGACAAATTTAAGTGAACCATCGACTCTTGATTTCTGGAAATGTTCTAAAACGAATCACTCCGTTATTTTGTCAGCGATTGTTTTTGTCAGACACAACTTGTTAATGGGAGAGCGTGGTCTAGCGGTTAGGGTGCTTGCCTCTGGCGCAAATTTACCATCAAAATTCCCGGGTTCGAATCCCGCGGGGGGTCGTGGCACTTGCTGGGATTTATTCGGGTACTACCAATTCTGGATTTGATCTGTATACCAGCTATTGATTAAATACAGAATTACCGCTTTCCGCCATGGTTCACTTGGAATTGGGCAAATGGATCATTGAAAAGCATCCCGTCCTTCGGAGGGGACGTTAAGCCGTCGGTCCCGTGTACAGAAAGTCACAACTGTACATGTACATCGCAGTCAGTGTCGAATAAGAGTAGGGTGTAAACCCCTGACTGTTCCCAATCCGCCCCAGCCTCAAATAGCGGGCCCTGTTAGGAGCGTCCGTATCATGGATACACGCAGCCCCGGATAAGCACACTAGCTGAACAAATCCTGACACCACCACAAAGCCATTACCAATGACTTGTGGATACGAGCAAACAAACTTGTTAATGAAACAGAAGCAACGACAGGTATATTTCATTAAACGTCGGCATTTTTATCTACCTACGGTTCCATTTGATTAGTTTATCAAAACCATTGAACATGCTGCTGCCCGACCCGCGTTGCTTTTCAATCTTAAAACTTCTTAACGACCGGGTTGTGCAAGTACATGTAGCTTGAATTCCCGCGACAAGCATGGGTGCACAGAAGTCATCTAAGTGTTCTGATTATTAAATTCATGTGCACTCATGGATGAATGATTAGACTTGTCAAACTGCCAATCACCATCTCATCTGCCGCCGCGATCAGCATGCGGTCTCCCACTTACAAGCTGGTAATTAGATCACAATTGTTGAGCGAGGTTAAGTACTAAACACAATTTGTTCTCGGCAACTTTGGCGATTCTTAGCGATCATTTTCAAGGGGCTGAAACGCCTTTTCATTGAGAAAAAAAGGGATCCGCGGTAATCCGCGCATTGTAGGAAAATCCGCGCATGACATGTTATTTTCCGCGATCGCAGATTTTCCCGGGCCCTACCTAGTCCGGGGGTGAAGCCCCGGAAGCTGTGCAATTTTTGACAATTTGAAAATTAATTTTATGGTATAAACCATTACTTTTCTGGAAATTTTATCTATTAGAAGTTGAACCTTGATTCAATTTCAAATATGCCTCGGGCTGGTGTTGGGTAGTCTAGAATCACACTTTCCGTACGCAGATGGGAATCATGTGAGAAATTTCTAAAATTTAGAAAGTTCATTTTCAGGTAACTTCAGGTACCTCAGGTATGTGAAGTTACATACTTCACAGGTATGTTACAAAGCCCTCAGTTTAGAAGTTTTTTTCACTTCTGGTGGCGTAAATTCGTCAATTTTGAGCAGCAACAAATCAAAACAATCTTCACACATTTACCAACATTTTGTTGTTGGTTGATAAGGTTGAGGTCAAAGGGCATGACATTGTTGGACTACTCCATTTTGTTAAAGGGGAGCTAGGTTTTAGTATTCTTAATCTGGTTGTTTTCAAATGACAAACGTACCACTATTTCCGAAGAAAATGTTGTTATTCATTTATTCAGTCCAGATGACACTATCTTGATTTTAATGTATTTTAAAGCATCATTTTGTTGTGACCTTATACCTATTCCACAATCTCCTTGGTGGTGTCCGGGAGTCAATGTGTGTCATTTTCATGCTGATAATTGTTCATAGATTGTCGAGATTTGCCTGTAAAAATGTCTTTGAGGTGAAGGAATTACATTTATAGTACTTCATTGCATGAATAATGATGTGTGATTTTTTTGTATAAGTACATGTAATGTTTCATGTCCAAATGCTATGATATTTCATTGATGTGAAAATAATGTATACATGATTATTATAAAGTCATGGTGTCAGCGCACCTGCGCACTGTACTTCAAAAGTCACTGACCTGTTCAGTGTTCAAAATAAATAACCATTTTGATCGTGTGACTTGCCAACTCGCACCTACAAATATAGTAAAATATGTTACAAAATTGCAGTGCCGATTTAAGATACAAAAGGTGAGGAGAATACAAGAAGAGAAATCACACAGGTTGGTGCAAGTATTGCAGCAATTGTATTTACAAGATTTTTGTCTGATACCTTTCGCCACTTCTTAAAAGGGATTAGCAGCGATAATGCGAGAGAATCGAAAAATGTGGAAATGCATGTTTTAAAACTTATAAATCAGGGATAAGTTTGTTACAATTCCATACAACTGCTTTAATGTAGAAACAAATCACCAAATAGTGAAAATATGAAGTATTTGAGGAAATTAGTCATACAGTCTCCCGTAAATTGACATACAGCGATGGCGTCTCAAAATCTACACTAAACAGCTGATTGTGGTTTACACCAGTACAGAATAAACAAAGATCAATCATGTTTGTGTTTGCGGTCAAACTGTATCAATCATGGTGCACAATATTACACTTAAAATCTGGGATATTCACAGGGAAAAGCCTTTTTGATCACAAGTCGGAATTTTGATACGCATGTATAGAAATTACAGAATAAGATAAAAAGTACTTTCTTGTCGTTATTAAATACAGAGATTTCAAGCCAACCACTTGCAGGTTATGTTCGCATAACATGCCACAACAAAAATACAAAAAAATGAATTTTTATGATTTTTTTTTTATTTTTCGGATTAGCAAATCACTGCTAATCCCTTTAAATGGCAGTCATTCAAACCCAGTCTGAATGATATTTATATCAGACAGACTGGAAGATGAGTCTAGGCGTTGGGGGCAAAAAAGTAGCAAACTTCAGCATGATAAAGCGGACCTTTTAGCAGATTGCCATTTTTTTTTGCTGGCTATGGCCCTGTGTACAAATTGATTGTTACAATCACGAGTCATACAGAGTGGTCCAAAAAAAAGTTTACACTTTTTCGTCTGCAAATTTCTCAAAGTGGGTAGACATATCAAATAGTTTGAAGGTACTTATTAACTACAATATCTTGTTGGAACCTGGTGAAAACTGCATTGAAAACAAAGCTGAAATGACAAAATGGCCACCATCTAGAGAAAAAAAGGTCAAAAACCACTTTGCACACACGGCAAGTCTCTGGCACTCTGTTGGAGGTCACGAATTATATCCAAGATTGATACACACATTGAACAATGCACCCCATCATGGGACTTGGTATTTGATAATAACCACAAAGGTAAGAATTAAGACACCTCAAATTATTTGAAGTTTATCTTATAAATTTATTTATAAAAATAAAACGGCTACATGTTTCTTCTTTATGAACTTGTCCCAAACCATGCAAACTTCGAAAATGTACAAGCAGAGTCTCGATCAGTCATGGCAAGAAAAACATGTATGTATCTTTTAATTTAAAATCCTCTCCCAATTGAAATCAACTTAATTATAATGTAATAGGCATTTCAAATTTAGTTTCACGGTTGAGATATTCTCTCATTCATTTTCAAACGGTAAACACTTCACACAAACTCGAAGGGTGGTCAGTAGTTAGTTAAGGAGTAGGCCTCCAGTTCACGCAATGGTATTGATTTCTGTTCAACATAATGGTTTTCCCATAGACTTACGTGTGTGCTGTGACAGACTCCTGAATATTATATTATTTTCTGTATTATATTAATTAAATCGTGTTAAATTTAATCATATAAATTATGAGTGACGAGAACTGGAAAATATGAAACTTGCAATGTGTTGTGCAATAAGCATGACTTATCTGATTGACCTAGTTCTAAATGGACTAGTGTGTGAAACTTCCGGAGATGAACATGTCAGAATATGTTCGCAGTCTGAGAACAAAAGGAGCCCAGTGTCTTATCATCGTCATTCTAAGAACTGCATAGAGGTTCTTTGTTTCCCTATAGGAAGCAAGATTGCACACCTGTTGATGAACAATAAACTTTGTGTAATTGCTATGTCAAAACATTTCAAGCACAGGATGTGGAAGATTGTGGACTTCCTTTAAACATGTTTCAGCGAACTGAGAAGATTGTGAAATTTCGACTTGTCTTCGCTTGTTTTGTGTTGCATCATGGGAAATTTGCTGTGGACAAATTCTGTTGCAAGTTATTTTTCTTTGCCAGTTGACAAGAGATTTCAGCGAGTGTAGACCTCTCAAACAGAAGGTGGAGAACTTTGCATAACATTTGATTAAAAAATGTTATGTTATTTAATACAATTCTGGAAAGTTGTCAGAATTGTCAGAGCTGCTAAAAATTTGGTACCTTTGGAAAAACAAAGGTTAACATTAACATTCCAGCAGATTTTCTTCTGTACCAGTGACATTCACCTTTAATGCACTGAGCACAAACGAACTTCTTTACAACATCGTTAGATCATATTGAAAAGCGCGCCACTGCTTAATATAATTAACCTTAGTTGGGTCACTTGTATAGCGCTATACCAAAGCACCCAAAGCTCGGCCCTGTGCCAAATTCTCAAATTATATTTCATTCTCATTTTGCTCATAATAATTTCGTAGACACTTAGTACAATTTATGTTGCAATACATCGAAGTCCATATAAGCGAAAATGTCAGTGGTTTAGTTCTGACATCGTCTTTAATACTCTTGACAGTCTCAATATGCACAAGGCAAACCACAGTTCTTCAAAACATTTCCCATCCATGACATCGTTCCATTATACCGTTTTGCTAGTTTCGATATTCCCTATTTCTCACTCACTTCACACGAGCTATCGGAACCTCGTGTCACAGTGCATTGTTCTTCCCCTGATTGTACATGCACAACCCACAGTGCAGAACTTTGGTTGGAATAGATCACACGACAAGCATCATGCATGGTGTGACGTCGTAATTATCACGTCGTGGCTCGCTTTGTAGGTGGTTACAGGATTCTTTAGCGTGTGTATCGCAATGGAGAAGCGGTGCCTGGCGGTAAACCTATACTCCTTCATAAATATTGTTGAGTGTCCGGTAAAAGTGTGTTCGTGCTGAGTACCTGTATGGACAAATGTTATACCATCAAGCTGCAGTTATAGCTAGTTATACTTTCAGTGTTTCTCCAAGTCTACGAGTTTACAATTAATCGGCCGGTCTAGACCAAAAGGACTTTTGCGATTTCGCGAAACTAGTTGAACTGTACCAGCAAGAGTTGTGTCGCCAAGATTAATTATATGTGGACCTGATTCTACAGAGACTGGTGCGCACCCAACAAGAACTGTGAACATGGCTGGAAAAAATGCGCTTTTTCCCGGGAACACAATCAAAATTTCCCTCCAATATTGGTAAAATTTCCTTCCAAATGTCAAAATTTCCATCCAAATGTCAAAATTTCCCTCCAAAAGTCAAAATTTCCCTGGAACCAGGTTCCCGAGTTCCCTACTTTTTCCAGGCATGACTGTGAACTTTGAAATTAATGAGATGTTGTGTGTTTAATTTGATTTTTAAGTAGGTAAGAAATATAGATAATTTTTGTGCATTGTGTATATTGTTTGATCAGATTTAATTTATGTATTAAAATCATTACTTTGAATTTACATCTGGTCAAGTCTTCTTACAAATAGTGCAATGAAGTGCCTAGCACAGTTTCCAAATTTTGATCCTCATCGCCAGGTCGGAATATTTTTTTTTTTATCTTTTGTATCGCACCTCTTTAGATCACGCACAGTTTGTTCAGAGCGGCCACGTAAGGGCAGCCCCAAGTCTATTATGAGTTTAGCTCTGTTGAAAATCCTCCACTCATTCAAAACTCTCTCTTAGAAGCATCGTTTTTCCGCATGATTGTGCGCCGTGAATGCTAGACATGGGCGTCGCCATTTTGTCATTTTTGTAGTTGTGGTCACAGAGGCGAAGTTATGCGCAGGTCGACTTTAGCTGTGTCCTTCGCTGTATTGGGCGCCTAAATTTTTCACCTTTTGGATAATATTTTGTATATACCATTTTGGAAATTAACTTGGCATTTTAGCGTTTCTGGAGTTCTAAATATTTACTCGATTTCGATCGTTTCAAAGGAGGTTATTTTTGTATTCTTCAAAATCTAATTAATCCCAATTTAGGCCTAAAACATCACTTGATCTTCCGTTGGCATATGGACTTACCTTATCTTTAGCCAAATATTCCCCCCGCCCTCTCGATAACTTCACACTGTTGATATAATGTAGTGTTTCTCATGTCATCCTTCGACCATATCGGCCCATTGTAAACAAACACTCCGCCCTCAATGTTTAACATGCATTTGTTTATTTTAATTTATCCATGTTCATCTTCTTCAACATCCTTCTATATGGCAGCAATATTAATTCATCATTAAACGGCATCCAATCAATGCCAATTATATCCCCATTCATTTGCATAAGAAAACCTGCTCTCATCTGGACCTCCAATCACCCCCTTCCCTTTGTTGTGATACCATCATTTTATGGCATAGAGGACCTCATTATGTTAACCAATCATATGCTTAGATACTGGCGCAAAAACTTCATTACTCAGGACTTTCAGCCAATCAGATCTTTCCCTTTTGGACCACCTTTGGACCAGGTCCCAGTACCAAAAGACCTCAGGCACTGCTATTCTATCACTCAAGAAACCAGACGTATTTTAATTTGCTTAATTAAATTGATTGTTTTGAGAAGAATTCTGTACAAGATGGGAGACATCTCAGGTAGTATGAAGGTATCAGTTCATTGCATGGGCAGCAAGCTCTCTTGGAGTGACAATACATTTGTCCAGGTTGTACATATTTTATTAGTTTTGAGTGAGAAAGCTTTTTTAATTATCAAGTCTATTTTAGAGCATATTTTGTGAATCCAGCTACACCGTATTTATATGCATGCTCACTTTATCTTTTCAAAGCTTATGTTTATGATCTAAAGGTTTCATTCTTGGAGAGAAATCTTTTTAGCGCTACACCCTTTGGTTGTACCGACTGCAACTTTTCACCATTTTTCCGTGACCTTTCGATGCCGAGTCCCGACTCCACCATGGGCCTTGATGTTGATCATCTTGCAATTGGAACTTCCCATCCTTTCCTGCCCTGGTCACAAATTCTTGTCCATCCATTATTTTTCCTACGCAGAAGGCTATCTAGAGCATTGTACACTATTTACCTTGTTTTCTTTGAGAATGAATCGTAGCTGTTCATTAGTTCGTATCTGCGTTGCTACGACGCGAAGTCCTCACATTCATTTCACTGTACCGCAACATACTTAGACTTAGGTGCAGCGACTTGCCATGATTTTAGCAAGAGAATTCTCAACTATTGTCTGGGGCTTTCTTAAAAATTGAGGGGGCATTAAGGGTGAACTCTCAGAGAATAGCTTTTCTTAAAGTTAGATAATAATTCCAGGTGGTTTTCATGAAATTACAAAGAGAACGGAGGACTCTTAAAATGGGATTCCCGTACTTGCTCGGTACGTTTTTTACGTGTGTACATACAGAGACCCCTGACCTTTAGGCGGGCAATTGAAGTTGCCATTTCATTTTTTCTTTGCAGGAACTTCACCCCGAGGCTTGCTCTGCAATATTTACGGCTCTGTTTGTACTTTCCTAATCGCACCCTGTGATATTAGTTTTGGCCAAGTTTTGGAAAGCTCTTTTTCTGATTCCAGGTTGATAAGATTATAATTGGCAAGCAACTAGTCTTCATCATTCACCATTTGACTCCTCATTTCAATTTTTCCCTTCACACATTTTTCATGCATCATTTTGAACTGTTCAGTCTCCCTCCTTTGAACTTCATTATCAGAAAATCCCTTCAACAACAACGTTGATTATGTTTGATTATGGGTTTTTTTACATCAGGGTACCTCGGCTGTCTCATTTGGGGTGAAAAATGAGTCTCATGATTCTTTTCAATATTGATGTTTTTACATTGTAGTCAGTTGAGAAGTATAGATTCCAATTTGAGGGGTCTGTTTAGTGAACAATTTTTATGATTGACGAAAGGTTACATTATTTCAGAGAGGACAGATTTGACAGAACACTTCAATTCAATTTCTTCTACATTTGGATGAAAAACAAAGGCTTTGATCTTTTCAGTATTACTATTTTAAGACATTATATTGAGTTTTAATATAAATAAAAAATTTTCCAAATTTTGGAAGTGTGAGGTCTTCAGGAACAATTTTTTATGGTTATCAAACTTCATGTTTTCGGTAAGGACAGATTTTGACGGAACCTTGACGCTAACATTTGATGATGTCATACAGGAAAACTTAATGGTTGCCACCAAGTGGTTACTACAAATGTAACTAGAACATAAACTAAGAGTTTTTTAAAGAAAATACCACAAATAATCTGTCAATTTAGTTTACGCTTTATTGGGCCCTAATCGAGGGAATTTTTTGACGGGGAATTTCCACTCATGTCAAATTGACACCAACGTTACCGATGGTCACCTTCTTCGAAGATTTCTGAAATTAATTACCTTTCCTTCAATATTATTCCAGATTTGATGTTTGTCCCAATGTTCCTTTATGATAGTTCTGGTTCTACTCCAATATTAACCTTCATCAAATGAGACGGTGATTTTAAGCATTTCCATACATATGTTCCATATTTTTGTTTAGTCATCAAGCATTTTCAAATGGTTTCTTGCAGCTTTGTGAGTTGTGCTTTGTGTGGTCTTTAATTTGCAGAGTATCATTTAGAAAAAGTATAGACCGTTTTTTTGGTTCCATGGTAGTGTGTCAGCCAAAGAGGTACCCTTATTGTAAACCACCTTATGTTTATTTTGGTTTACTTCTAAGTTAAACCTAGAATTAAATGCAGCATTTATGAAAGATTAAAGGTGCGAGTTCCAATTTTTGGCTGGAAAGTAATTTCCATCTTTGCTACCACTTTATTTAACCCGACTTTTCCTAGTCATTCAATCAAAGCATTTCTGCAGTAATTCTAGCTAACTCTAGCTATTAGCAACCTTCTTTTATTATTGTTAGCCTGAATATCATTCACGGAACGTAAGGAAAGTTTCTTTGTTATCATTTGCAATTGCTTGGGAAGCGTTTCTTTTAATTTATGAACACCGTGGGCTGATACGTCACTCTACCCCGTGGATCATTGGAACCACCACCTTTATGGCTATGTCATAATTCTCTTTTCATAACTTGCATTCCCAACACTACAAACACGACCTGTAAGCGCAAGTTCGCCCAATAATTGAGATTATGGCAAATATCTGTTTCTCCTGGTGTGTCTTTTTAAGTCTCTAAGATTCTCACGAATATGAATTAAGGCTAATAGGACAAATGGACATTCGGCCAGTTGAATCTTGTATGTGCACGATTATGCTCCTCGTTCTTTATTCCTAATGTTCCCGATGAAGTCAGATTGTTTCCGCTCCTTATCCTGTACGCTTTTTGCAAATGTGCTTTCTTTTAAATGTTTATGTAACGCTTCAACTATAAGAATTGAACAGTTGTACCTATAACAGGCCTTACTACATAGTTTAAATTCCATTTTTCCGTATTAATTAACCAAGGTTCCCCATTCATAAGAGTCTTCAATTTCGTTATACCCTTCAACTCAATGGTTCACTCTTTCCAATTAAAAACTTAGTCTCTCCCTCACTCGTTAAAGGTCATCACATCTTTCTATACATATCTTTGCTCATGGCCAGTGCCTTAATATCCATTATTATAAGTCATGCGGTTTTATATTTTTAATGATACAAGTCCAATCATTTCATCCAACTTAAGCTTCCCCTGCCTATTTTCTCCGGCGCCCTTTGCAATAGTCATTGTGAATTTTGTGTTATGAACCACGGAAGGGTTACGTTTTTCTGAACCTGAGTACGTCTCCATATACGTGCAAAGTGGGTTTTTGACCATTTTCACTATTTTGGCCCCATTTTTGTTATTTGAGCTTTGTTTTGAACGCCGTTTTCATCACAACCAGGTGATTAACCAAGATATGTAATTAATAATATCTTTACAAACCTGTTAATATGTCCACCCACTTTTGAGAGTTTTGCAGATATCAAAGTGTAAACCTTTTTTTGGACCACCCTGTACATTCAGTCCCCATCACAGCATCAGTGGCTTCATCCATGTCCAAAAATGCCTGTTTCAAGTTTTAGATGCATTTCGCACTGATGTGTATGCTGGTAACAGTGGGGGGCTTAATTGTGAAATAATTCTTCGTAAACTATTGATTTTTGGGTGACATAATGAATAATGAAATAGCACCCATCTTTTTCCGAACAGTCAAACAGAAACATATCCGCCGTAAGATTGTTTGAAGCGTACGCTATACCGGCGTGTGCGACCTGTACCCGGGCGTATCTCGTCTCTATTTTAATCCTTGTTTTTACGCGCTGTCTTCAGCAGTGCGACCTTCACGCACACATGCAGCAATTGTTCGAATCAGTATCAACATTTATTACTCATTATAACAATCCATTCCTTGGCCACAGGCAGATTTGACTTAGTACAACTGAGTCATACTGAAATTTCGGGCATGTCCAACGAGTAATTCCATCTTTGCTACCGAATTTATTTAACACGAATTTCTAGTCATTCAATCAAGCATTTCTCAGTAATTTCTAGCTAACTCTAGCTATTAGCAACTTCTTTTATTATTGTTAAGCTCGACATTTCACGGAAAACGTAAGGAAAGTTATTGGATCTTGCAATTGCTGGGAATGTGTGTCTTGTTATTTATGAACAAATCGTGGGCTGAGCACGTCACGCTACCCCGCTGGATAAATTGAACCACCACGTTTGAGTCTGGTCTATCAGTATATTCTCTATTTCATAACTTGCAATTCCAAACCACTTACTAGAAACAGCGCCTGTAGCCGGCAAAGTTCGCGCATAATTGAGGATTATGGCAAATATCTGTCTCCTGTGTGCATCTTTTTAAGCTCTGAAGATTTCTCACGAATATGTAATTAAGCTAATAGGACATTGATCATTCAGGCAAGTTGATAGTCTGTATGTGCCAACGATTATGCCTCCTCTTTCTGTATCTGATGTTCTCGATGAAGTCCAGGATTGTTCCGCTCTTATCCGTACGCTTTTTGCAAAATGTGCAGTTTCTTTTACATGTTTATGTAACCTTCAACTATAAGAAATTTGAACGAGCTGTACCTATAATCAGGGCTCTTACAAGATTTAAATATCCATTTCCGTATTATTAGCTAACAAGGTTCACCCATTCATAAGAGTCTTCAATTAGTTAACGTACCACCTTCAACTTCAAATGGTTTCCATTTTCCAATTAAAAAAACTTAGTCCTCCCTGTCACTCTTTAAAGCGTCATCATCAGTGTTTATAACTCATATCATTTGCTCATTGGCCAGTGCCTAATAAATCCATTATTATCATCATGTCGGTTTATCATTTTACAGTCAGTCCAGATCATTTTATCCAACTTACTCCCCTGCTATTTCCCTCGGCGTTACCATCTGCAATAGGTCCATTGTGAATGTGTGTTATGAAACTCACGGTTGAGGGTTGACGGTTTCTGACCTTGAGTACGTCTCATAACAGTGCAAAGTGGGGGTTTTGACATTTCATATTTGGCCGCCATTTTCCGTCTGTTATTGAGCTTGTTTTGAACGCCGTTTCACCAGGTTATACAAGCTATTGTAATAATAAATATCTTTACAAACCTGTAATAATGTCCACCACTTATTGAGAGATTGCAGATATAAAAGTGTAAACCTTGTTTGGACCACACTGTACATGCAGTCCCCATCACAGCATCAGTGGCTTCATCCATGTCCAAAAATGCCGTTTCAAGTTTAGATTTGCATTTTCGAACATCAATGTGTAGGTCTGGTACAAGTGGGGGTGGGCTTAATTGTGAGAATATTCTTCGTAAACTATTGATTTGGGTGTGACTCTGTGAACTTAATGAATAATGAAAGCGAACATCCTCTTGATTAACCGCGAAAAAGTCAAACAAGAAACTAAGTCAGCCGTAATAATTGTTGAAAGCGTACGCTATACCGGCGTGTGCGACCTGTACAAGGGCGTATCGCCGTCTTTTTTAATCATTGTGTTTACCCGCTGGCTACAGCAGTGCACCCTCACGCACCCATGCAGCAAATTGTTCGATCAGTTCAAACATTTATTACTCATTATAACAATCCAATTCATTGGCCAAAGGAGAATTGACTTAGGACAAAACGGAGTCATGCTGAAATTTCGGGCATGTTAGATGAGTCATTATCAATCTTTGCATTTGTCACATTTTACGAATCACCTCTTTTATAGTATAACAACATTACATCAGTCAAATCGTGTTCGCACGAAATCCCGACGAGCATATATCTCAAAATTCCTGCAAACAATGTATTTTCACGAAGAGAAACAGAATTTGCAGGATGATAAATAAACAAGTACAAGTAGTGCGAATGCATGATAATACTGCGGCCATTAGGGATGTAGGGTTATTTTCTTGTGTAATGACTTCCGACGCAAGCACTGAGTTGACAATGTCCATGAAGTTATAGCACTTTATCAGTGCTGATTGCTACGGCTTTCAATTTTGCTATTATTGTCTTTAGCGTCGTGGCCGCGGAACCCCCAATGGCAATGTCAAAAAAACGATCGTTTTAAAGGTTCCCCGCGTTACTAAATTTGACTACTATGAAGAAATTCAGTATTTGGTATTTCTTTCTGTCTATAACAGACAAAATGTGGCTCTAGATGTAGTATGAATGTGAGGCATTGATATAAATTGCTTGTATTAAATATAGATCACTCCAGACTGTCAAAATCAAGAATCACAAACTCTTATTTCATGTGAACAAAATGGTTGAAATTCATTAGCAAACATGCAAAAAGGAAAAGGACATGATGTGTAACATTTTTGATACATGAGCTTGTTGATCAGCGATTTAAATTGGGAATGAGTGTGATTAAAACTTGCTTTTATTGTACCCCAACCAAGAACTTGACGGACAGAAAACTATGCAACCTTATGAGATCTGTAATTTGTAAAGTGTAGAATGGACTCATTGAATGTCCACAGTAATGGCACTGACTGTTTGTCTTTTTCAAAACATGAAAAAAAAAGCTCGTTTAAGACTAAGATATCACTCTTACATCGTTGGTGGTACATTCTTATCACAATATTCTCCAGAATAGAATACTTACCACTGTATATTTGTATCGCAGTAATGTTCTCGTAGATCAGCAGGTTATTTGCAGGAAACGAATAATTTCCGACCGTTTTGATTGTAAACACCAGAATTTCTACTGGGGTGTTCCCAAAAAATGTTCCTTGTAATACAAGTCACGTGATCAAAATGACGTCTTTTCAAAGGTTATCACATGAGGGCCGGGCATATTTTAAATTTTTTTCTAGGCGGTGATGGCAAGAAATCCCGAATGTGGACACCTCGCCTTAAATACGTAAAGGCGTAATCTGAAATTTGTATGTTGTCAAGAGTATTTTCTTTTCCAAAAACAGTTGGAGCTGAATGAAGAATCAACTCATGTAATGATGACACCCTACATCTTGAAAACAAGCAGGCTGCTTCCCTGGGAGGCTCTGAGGCCCTTTGAAGGGAGGCGGGACTGATTAAGAAGGCTACCCACCTATAGAATCAAATTCGAAATTAAATGAGACATTGAGGAGAGCCACGAAAAGAAGCTGCCCCCAATTTTTGTCAAACCCCGGTTTTTTTTTTTGCATATGATTGGAATGCTTTCCACTGTATTAGATCACATCTGAAGTGAATTAGCCAACTACGGCCGTTATGTAAGATGATGATTTAGTACTTTCGTCGTGCACTGCAGAAAGTCAAAGCATGGTGTTTCTATGGAGACGATTGCGATAGCATGCAAGATTCAAAACAAGTTATGCGGTTTTCTTTTGTGCTTTTTGTTCAATAAACCTTCGAAAACGTTCTCCGTATGGTGGTCTAGGAACCGATCGTAGTGAAAATTGAGGGTAAATTGTGGATCTCAAAAATCTCTCCTCCTGTCACTTAAAGGTTTGACAACAATCTGAAGACGCGCGCTGGTTGACACATAGGTTTCAGGCCATTTTAGTTACTCTACTTTGCAAGCCGGCAGTTCAGAATAACACTAACCTTTGATGAACCTTCTTCAATCACAAGAAGCAGACAACCTCTTTCCCATCCAGAATGGACCATTCACTAACAGGAGCTTCACGATCTGCGAACGAAACTGACAAAAACACCCATCCAGCTTTTAAAAAAGCCATAATAACGTTGTGACAACGTTTAAAAAACGTTTTAAACTTGGTCAGTGTGGACGTCTTTTAAACCACGTATAAAAACACGAATGAATGTGTAGAACTTTTTCACGTTTTCAAAACGTTTTATAAGACGTTATTAAAACGATTGAGAACGTTATCAAAAACGTGTGAAAAAACGTAAGAACGATTTTAAAAAACGTTTTTAAAAACGTTTTGAGAACGTGCAAAACATTTGATGAATTGCCTAATTAAACGGCTAATTCATTAGAAGAAAAAAAAGGTAATTTGGTTACTATATCTGATTGTATTATGGCAAGGAAAAGCTTACTCAAGCATATACACAATTTGGTTGGACAGACACAAATTACTCCCTTACCTGTATGGGGAATCGAGTGGCAAGACCAAATACGTTGATAACTCCACTAACACCAGCTAGACGACTCACAATTTAAGGGTAATTTAGTATTAATAGGCTCGATAGTGTATCAGAAGTCAAGAGCGCCTGCGATGGGCGGAATAAGCGTTGGCCAATGCGTATTACGCGGATGGACTCGACGCAAAATGATGGAATAAAGCCCGCGAAACAGAAAATAAGGGCAGCGGAAAAATAAGGCCAGTGGGCATGCTCCCGTTAGTTTAGAATTGATTTATTCCGTTACATAGAATATAAATAGGTGGGTAACTTTTCGCTGCTTTAAGACCGATTAGATTCAAAATAAATAAAACTATGGGTATAATACGTATACATCTATGGAATGTCATAAACTATACTTATACAGATGCAAAAACCCATTTTGTTATTGGCATTGTGTTAATTATAAGAATCGTTATGGGCACGTTGTGCGGACAACGTCTTCTGGCATAGTAGTAGTATCAAAACGTCTACAAAACGTTTCAAAAGACCCACACTTCATCCAGAAAATATCACGTTCTCAGAAAACGTTTAAACAAGACCGTTTTTAGGACGTAATTGATTACGTGGGACGGTTGTTTGAACTTCAAAACGTTGTCAAAACGTGTTCTCAAAGTTTGTTTGACTGGTTTGACCACTTTGTTGTAAAGTTTGCAATCACGTCGAAGAAAAATGTTATGTGTTACTGGGATATGAGGCCTCGTCACCGACAAATTCTGACAAGTAGGCCTAATTCTGGAAGAATCCGACTATTCCATGATAACTGTTAGATTTTTGTAAAACACCTACATGGGAAACAAAGTAACCAGCTGCCTTTCCCACATCATTCATCATTCTCGTCTACCAAAGAAAGACGACCCTCCAACAACCCCAACTACAGAGGAATCACCTCACCACTTGGACTTCTGAAGCTCTCAACTCCATGCCTGCTCAACAGATCACTCCTCACATATGATCCCATTCTTCAGACGGAACCAGAATGGTTTTCGCAGAGGCAGCATCAACACTAACTCAGATACTTGCCTCAGAAGGATCATAAAAGCGTTTGAGAAGTTCCAAGAGAAAAGCCTCAACTGTGTGTTTGGAGATTTTTCCAAGGCTTTTGAAAGTGGATACAACAGGGAGGTGCCTAATGCTGCATAATTCTCGCCAAATACGGTTCGTCCCAAATGAGACTGGTAAGGGGCCATGCCATCATGTATGATAAAACCCATATAGCTTTGTGCAGACCATGGAAGGGGCGCCACAAAGGTTAGGTCCTAACTAATACTGTGAATCCTCCAAGGAGAGACTCTTGCTCCCTATTCTCTTTGTAGTGCGTGTTGATACACCTCAGACGATGTCTGACATCATGAACGACATAAGGTCTTCCCCATCAAAAACCCAAGCGTCTAGACGTCGCCAAAGTCAGTATCTCACAGACCTGACTACGCAGAGGCTGATATGTGGAGCACAATGATCTACTAACAGCACTTCAGAATGCTTGAAGACAAAGTCGGTCCTACATCTAAATGCGACAAAGAAGACGGAATATTGACCCGCAATGAGGGACTGATGATATCAACTATCTGCACTACAGGAATGGTAGTCCAAACTCAAAGAGGGTCAAGGACTTCAAGTATCAAGCATCCTGTGTTGTGACATGGAAGGAAAGACTTTCTGTCACGAAAAGGACAAGCTTGGAATGCCGTGTAATAAACTACACCACTTAGGCAATCTGGTTTATCTTCAATCAACCAAGCTTGAATTCTTAGAGCCGTGTAGAGAAAGAGTCATCTTGTATATGGATCTGAAACTATTTGAGACCTGGACGCCATGGAGAAGAAAGAACTTACAGATAGATCTGGATGGGCACTACACGCATAGCTTCTTATGAGAGTTCAAAACATTATCTGGCGTGAGCACATGAGATATCCTTCCAATTTCATCTTTCTGTTGCCCAACGCCCGTACACGATTTGCCGGTCAATGTCATTGTGCGATTGATCAGGTAGCCTCAGACGTCACAGTTGGAATTACCGTGCCAAAACAGGGGTCGTTCGCCCCCCTTTAACAACATTGATGTGATTTGCTCGAGACATCCAGCACGGATCCATTGACATCCCCAACTTACTGACAAACAGGGACATGGTTGGCCGCTCATGGTGAGCAGCATCTCGGCGCGCGGCGTTGAGGTAGAGTACAGTTTCATGAGACCCGTGACCGTTTTTAGGATACCCTTTTTTTCTTGATGGAATTTGGGCAAGATGAACAATTCGTTACAAAAAAATAGCTCACTATACACCTCCCAGAAATGACGGCTAACTTTTTTACAGAGGGTTTTTCAAAATGGCCGACACGCCATTTTGAAATGCATAAACCAACGTTGATATCTTGGCACGATGAGCTACAAACGATGAATGAAATGTTCATTTTCACTAATTCTAGCACAAACAGATACGTTGTGAGTGATTTTTATTACATTATAAAATGCCATTTGCCTCTAAATCTAAGATGGCTGCCGACATCACCTTGAAAAATTAATATATATAAATATTATTGCTGCAGAATTATGCTTGAATGACAACAAGTAATTTGTTTTTCTACTATTTGACATGAGAAGCAAATAGAATTGTAATTGTAGCATTTGAGACTGTCTGGCTGTTAAAAATTCAAGATGGCGACCAGAGCCATCTTGATGAAAATGAGATATGCCACACGACTTAAGGTGAAATTGTCAAAATTCTCCGTCGTGTCGTTTAATGTTTGACAATTGTTTGTGCAGAGTGACCCAATTATTGGTCGTTATGCGGTTTAGTATGAGGTGGAAAAAGTGTTAGAAAATTCTTTTCCGAATCGAAATGGAAATTAAATCAGAAAATTCTTTACAAACTTCTGAATCAATCAAACCGCAAGCGCAGTGTGATGGTTGATAATTTGTCAAATTTCCCGTGTTGTCGTTTAAATTTTGACCACTTGTTTGTGTCAGAGTCACTAATTATTTGGTCGTTGAGGTGGAAAAGTGTGGGAAACTTCTATTTTCCGAATCGGAAATTTAAAAATCAGAAAGATCTTGTAACAAACTTTCTGAATAATCAAAGCAAGCGAATGTGATTGGTTGTCCACTGTTAATCGCAAAACTTGCTGATCGTGATTGGCCCACCGGACTGTAATAATTGATCATGTGATCTAAGATCGCGAACACACGGATCATATGTGTGACAGGAAAAACTTATGGCACTGTTTAGTTGCAAGCAATGCAGCTGCCATTCGAATGTTTTTATGCACAATACATATACGGTGTTCAAGTCACTGTTTTGCATTCAATACGTTCATGAATAAAATATACACACTTTCCCCCCCCCCCCCCCAAATTTGCATTGTTGTAATTTCTTGGTGTCAAATTTCCCGATTGATTTTGAAGAACCTCCCAAATGTGTTTTAAATTTGACAGAAAAAAGCTAATCAATTTGACACGGAAATTATTCTGTTTGATACTGGATGGTTTTATTCCGATGTTTTGATTCGGATTTTGAGTGATTCATTAACAATTTCTGGTCATTTCATTTGACACACTTTTTCCGTGTCGTTTTGACAAATAACTTGTGTTTTTCCGGGCGACTAATTTCCGTGTCAAATTTGGACAGTTTTGTGTCAAATTACCATCGCATCAGAAATAAGGAGAGCATATTTTCTGACAATACCAGGACCGAAGGAACAAGCATTGATTGTATTTCATTATAGGTTTTGCCAGGGGACAAAAAAAATCAACTCAAATAGTGTATACAACATTTACTGACCACATTGAATCTTTGACCATCCAAAGATGGTGGCAGCAGCCATCTTGAAAAATTAAAAAATTGTACGCTATTTGACACGAATGCCCTAAATTGGCACATAAGGTATCATTTTTCTTAATTTTGGGCATGGGAATGATCCTAGATGAAAAAAAAGAGCTGTGTATGTAATAAGACTTTTGCCCCACACTACAGAAAGGTTTAAAAACACCTTTGGTTTAGTAGTATGGACCCCATACTAAATGCTAGGTAGTTAGTGCTTTCAAATTGTTGGTATCACTTTTTCAATAGGGGCCAATTGTAATTTAAACATGGGTCAAACTTTAAAATGCTCCAAATCAAGTTGAAATGTATGCCAGTGTTGGTCAATCTAGTCATACGGATTCCAAAAAAGAATGTAACAGTTTGTACACCTGAACAACCAATGGTATAGGCTGTTGAAAATGACCTTCTCAAAATGGTTCAAAGGTCATCTCATTTGTACAGGGGTCAATGTTAAAATAATCTGTATATTTTAAATAATTGCATGTTATTGCCATGAGGAAGAGGGATCTCACAAAAAGTATAGTTTGTGATTTTAAAAATGTTTAATACGAGAGATAAGAGCCAAAGTAAAGGTCAACGCCAATTTGATTATGTTGCCCTAGACCTATTTTGACAACTATGCATGCAATGCTACAAAATATTCCTTATTTTGACACATAAGGCTAGATGAACAACTTCTTTCATTTTTTCGCAAAATTGGCGAACTCGATTGTGACCCCTGTTAACAAAATTGATCCCAATTTTTACCATTCAGCCATTTTACCCGATAAACCAACAATCAATGGTCAAGATGGTACAATGTATACATTTTGGAATCCGTATGACTAGCTGGGCAATATGGCATACATTTCCACATGATTTGGAGCATTTTTTTAACGTTGACCCCAGGGTAACATTAAATTGGCCCTATTGAAAAAGTGATTAGCAATTGATACTAACTACCTGCCATTGAGTAGAGGTGTTAAACCTTGTCTGTAGTGGGGTGAACGATGATATTTGACCTGGGTCATGCTTCTGCTCTATATGTTATTTGTTGAACGTATAATTACTGGGGGCACTTAACTGTTTTCAGGTGGGGAAATTGTTTATGGGGGGGGGGGCCGGCCCCGATTTATGAAAACTTTTTTTTGGCTTGGAAAATGATTTGGTTGCCAAAAGAGTACCAGGTATAGGGTCTAGGAATTAAATTTTTAGAAATTTGAGGCTTATAGAGGCATGTGGATTTGGTTAAAGTGGATTCTGGCAAAAGGTTCTAATAAGGGGACCTTTAGATTGATTATGCTTCATCTGGTGTTTAGAAACTGTGGAGAGGAGAGATGACAAATGGGGGAGTCTTAAAGGGGCACAGGCCCCACATTTTCAAACTTTCTTAATAGCTAGATAGCGTTGGGACTGCAGGCCCACCAGTTTTCTCCATGGCATATATAAATGAGACACCTAGAAGGTGGCCTGCTCTTCATTTTAGTCATTTTTTTTGTTGTTTAATCCGTTACATTACATACCACTAGTATATCGAAACTCTAGTTAATGATCAGGTAAATCAGGTGGAGGATTTACAGGGAGAGAGGAGGAGGAGGAATTTCAAATGGACAGCTAGGAAGACTAACAATGTGAGGTCATCCATTGGTATTGGGCAGTCAGCCCTGCCAAGAACCTCAGACAGATCAGCTTTTGTGCCAGAGTGTTCACCTGTCTCCACGCAGAGGCAGACACTGCCAATGCCACCATATATAATGCAATTTCGATCACATGATTGGACAAGTCTGTCAATCTGACACTTAAGAATACAAACAACTATGTACAAGCAGCATATGCTCAGAGAATCTCAGGGATACTGTGTGGTGTAACCAAAAACGAAACTTGATCAGGGGCTAGGTGTTTGTGTGATGGGATATGGCTGCATCCCATCATTGCATGTTGCTACTGAGGTATGGTGTTTGTGTCGCACTCTGGGTTTTATGATCAAGACAGGAAACCATTGAAAGGATTGCCTAGACAAATCTAAAAAACACAATTTGCTAGAGTGTGTGGTATGCGAAAACTCCCTTTGACACCATAAGTTCTAGGCGATTGGAGAAGTTCTGTATCTCCTTCGCATATATGTGATGCAAAAGCAAGGATGTTGTTGAGATAAGAGTTACAAAGTAGAGAGTAATATTCGGTAGACGCGTCTATAGAAGTTCCCATGCAATGAGTTATGGCATTCATTCCATCAAGCCATAGCTGACACACGGTCATAAAGGAAATAACGGAAATAAAATGTAATACTCTTATTTGCTCAATGGGACTTTATATGAAACGTCTACCAGATTTCTTCGACACTCGGGTGTTTCGTCCGCAATTAGAACGAGCAAATATTGCTTATATGCAAAAAAGAATCGATCATCAGCGATTTCGTGACGGATGGACAACATATTTTTGCACTGGTGTAAAACCTTTTATCAATAATACCCCCCCATTGAGAGGGATTAAGCTGAGAAATGTTCTTTGGTACAAAACTTGTGAAATTCTAAATTCCCATAGGTAGGCAAATAAGAGATTCAGCCTATGTTGTATATGGAAATATAGACAAATCGCCTTTTGTTTTCATTTGAAGTTATTTCTGTAGCAAATAAAAAGGTAGGCAATCAATTGAAATCTATTTTATGTTATTTACATATCACAGAAACTATGGATGTTGTGCATTCGTTAAAGGGACACTGCTCGCATTCGCATATAGGGCGCCCTATTTTTTGTCAAAATTGACGGTGTTTGCATGTTTGGTGTCTTTAACTGTATTAACTCGCCTGAAATGAATGTCTTTGTGTGTGAAAATAAGTAAATTTTTGTAATTCAAATGACTCGGAGTTATGTATCCATTGGCTTCGGTGTACAATGAAATGTAAGAAAATACACATCAAAGTTGTGTTAATTTCCCGGTAAATCATTCGTGGTCCGTTGGCCACCTTATTTATGTTATTCATTACCCCCAATGTTTCTGAATTTCTATTTTGTATATAATAAATAAAATTAAAGGTCCATGTTATTCACATGCTTTAACATACTTATAAAAAACCACCAAAAAAATGGTTTCATTCATGTGTAGTATTGGATAAATGTAAAAATCTGCATGAAGCAGGATTGAGAAACCGTTATTTGATAAAAAATTGCGGTCATCATAATATCATGCGTTTTGGACAAGCTTTCAAAGGAAATTTCCAAAAAGAAAGTGATTTCGCCGCTGGCAGCAATGCCGCGTGACGCCAGAGTAACAAATACGCGATACGCAGTCATGGATCGTCATCGTGGAACGAACGTTCGCGTGGCCCAGTTTTCTGCATTACGTACACGCCAGTTGACTTTCTCGCGGTATATGCGTCGTACGTGTTGTAGGCCTATTCATATGGCATAATGTTTCTTGATTTGGTTGGCCTTCAACTTAAGATAATGAAGGCGCTGTTTGTCGACGGCCTGCACAGCGACGGGCCCATACCATACCGACAAGGGAGAATCAGGAAACAGAATAGCTTTATTCAAGTTACCGGACAAAGAAACGACAAGGGAGGTGGAGTGGGTTTGTTCGTCCGCTTAATAACAAGACCAGACTTCGTCGCCACAGGTGTTCAGGTGTTTCACTATGTAATTTTCGAAATTTGAAATTTGATTTAATAATGTTTAAATAATGATAATAAAGCTATAGATCATGCCGGTGTTTTTTCGTGTATGCAAATATTATGATGTGTCATGATAGGAATGCAGTAGTCGTCGATTGTCCTATTGGGTTCTGCTGTTTATTGGCAGGGCACTGTGCTTGTGTCACGATGTGAGCTGTTTACAACTGGTTGTACTCTGACGGTCATTAACGGGTGGTCCAAATCAACTCCAGCATCTGCTACGCGTTCCGAAAACAGAGAAGGCCCTGGCAGTTTGGGTATATTTATCCTTGAAATTAACACTTTCTCACGATGTACTTTTAAAAAAATGTGTGACGATATATCAGGATACTCGTATGAGGTACGGAACAGTAAGACACTACTAAGAGATGTCTAATCAGGGCCGGTCCTAGGGCACCTTTAAACAAAAACCTTTTTGACTGGAAAAAAAAGAAAAAAGCTTGGAATGACCAACTGACATTGACTTAAAGTAGGGCCCATTCGACGGTGGTGCTTGTATTTAATCTTCCATGGGTAATGACTGCCTTTTAGATCTCAATTGCAAGTCCAAATCTATCGATTTGAGCTCTTTTAAGGAATTTCGTATTTTTTGATGAAATGTACCTGGTCCAGTGAAGACCCAATTGTTGCATAAACTCCAGCATTGTTCCAACCCCAGTTTGTAAGCACAATTCAGTTCTAAAGGTCCCTTAGTGGAAAGGTTGGCCTAGAAGCTTAAACCTACAATATTTCAAAAAATTTTCAATCTCACTTCATAAATTATTTTGGGCAGACCAATCATTTGTTGTGCACAACCCCTAATGTTCAAAAATATCAGACCGCACATCACCTGAAAAACTTAAGTACCCCCTGTTGGTAATTATACCTAAACCACTAAGGGGGCTTTACATTCAAAGTCGTACTACAATTAAATAGTAGAGTCGTAATTTTCATCAAGGATCATACATACAGGACACAATGACAATTCACAGATTTTTGTTGACTGGGTGCTTCAGTTAAAATTGGATTTACCAAAAATTAGAACAAAAATGATTTCTTATTGTCAATTAGGGCATTGGTATCAAAATAATTCACATTTTTTTAATATTTTCAAGATGGCTACTAGCCACTATCTGTGGAATGTTAAAGGTTCAATGTGGGTCAAATGTTGTATACCACACTATTCCAGTGAATTTTGCTGACAAAACTAGTAATGAAATACATCAATGCTTGTTCACGATAGGGCCCAGTGTGCCAGAGAAAAATAGGCCAATATCTTCATCTTTCAAGAGGCATCTGGTCGCCATCTTGAAGTTTGAGAGCCGGGAGAGTTCTCAAATGCCTACAAGTTACATTTTTTGCTTTCTCCTGTCGCAAATTGTAGGAAAAACAACTTATTTGTCAGTATACATAATCTGAGCAAAGCTATTCTTAATATACATTTTCAAGTTGATATCGGCAGCGCCCTCTGATTTTGAGGTCACGATGGCCAGTTATATGTAATAAACATCAACTCCAAACTGATCTGTTGTGGTTAGAAGTAGTGGGAAAATGACCACTTCATTCATCATTGTGCTCATTCTGGTTCCAGAGATATAACGTGTACTGATTCAAAATGGCGGGCGCAGCCCTTTTGAAAAACGCTCTCTAAAAAAGTAGCCGTCAGTTCCGAGGGAGGGTTTGTATAGAGAGACTATTTTTGTTTATAAAACGCTAGAGATCCATCTTGCCAAATCCCTCAAGAAAAAAAGGTATCTAAAAATGGTCACGGATCTCATGAAAATGACTCGACTAAGATAGATAGTTTTAAATAGTTATGAGTAACGGCACGTGGACGAGGTCATATGGCCAAGGGAACACCCAGGACCCCCGGGGAGTGATACTCCCTTAAAAATATGTGACGAGGATGTGTAAGCATATTGACCCCCTTTAAACCTGCTGTCACTGAAAAAGACACCTTTTTAACCCTTTTAACAGAAAGACCCCCCTTTTTAACCTGTCCCTGAAAAAGACCACCCCCTTTTTTTTACTCTCAGTTGATTGCCTCCATTTTAATCAAATATCATGAACGACCTCTATTATTTCTGTTTCATTGATACGCGATGGAACTTAAGCTTATGGTGCCTGCACTATGGTGACCCCTTTTTTAAACAAACAAAATGTGAGGAACGAAGCTCAGCTTTGATTTCCACCCCAGGTTTGCAACTCACCAAATGACCCCACTTTTTCCTAAAGGTGCAACGAGAGATTTCCAGGTCATCCATATTTTATGTGATATGGAGTGAGTGATTTCATATAGATTAGAGCTCAATTGATTCCCTACCTCTTATTGGGTTACAGGATATAATTAAAATGAAAAAAATGGTGATTTGTAAGGCTATATTTCAATAGAAAACACAGGTTGAATTTTGTATTGGCTCTATAGTGAAATTAGGAATTTCCAATTTTGTATCAAAGAATTACAGTTTTAGGCTTAATCCTTACAGATGGAGATGTTTTGATATAAAGCTTTACACCAATGCTAAACTCAGTATTTTCACATTTTTCGGGGACACCTGTTATTTGAAATCTCTCGTTGACCCTTTAACATTTAGGACCCAAGGGGGGGGGGGGGGCCGGGGCGCTTTGGGTTTTCGGGTCTTTTTGTGGGCCTCTCTTTCTGGCTTGTCCCCAGGGGGCGTTTTGGGCCCCTGGGGGGCGGGGTTCCGGGTTCCATAGTAGACAACATTTGATTTTTGCGATGCTCTCTTACGAAATCAAATTTTTCAAGCAGTTTATTTGCTAATGGTCTGATTATGAATATGCTTCTCCGGATACAAAAAAATTAAATCCCGCCCACGGCTTCATTAGATAATTAGGTGGGTCCCTAGGCAAACCCCCCCCCCCCGGGCATAAACGGAAGCGTTAAAAAATTTCAAGATATTTTAAATAATTAAAAATTCAAGATATTTTACAATTAAAAAATCAAGTAATTAAAATCTTGGGGTTATATTGCTTAGATATATATCTTAGGATGGCAATTAATGAATAATTAATGATAACACAATATGCTGATAGCAATCAATTTTAATTTTGGAATGAACGTGCTTTAACATTTTTGGGTGTAAGTATATGGGAAAGACCAAGGTGAATTTGAAGTTCTGAGAAAAATACATAGATGGTATAAACTTTGGCTATATTTGCAATTATATTTTAATGGTTATTCTAGAGTGATAGGATGAATTATTTTGGTTTTCAAAGACCTTATTGGAGTTGGTGAGGATGGAAATATGCGACCTACTCTTTTTCGGAGAGTAACATTTCAATTGGCCATAGGGTCATAGGTCAAGTTCGACTTTCATTTTTATTGTGGGTATGTGATTCTTACCTGGACCCCTATTTACTGTGTAAGTGTCATGATCAAACTCCAATGGGGATGGTTCTTATCTGGGTTGGGTCCCTAGGAACCACCTCCCTCCGGGCACTAACGGAAGTTTTTTAGCTTGGGCATAAGTGTTAAAGTTCTCAGCGAATTCCCCCGACTTTGAAAGTCCAATCAGCACATCCCCGTGCCCTTTTTAGCTTGTGGCACTTAAGTGTTAAAGTTCCTCAGCGATTCCCCCTACTGCGTTGAAAGTCCAATCCGCACATCCCGTCACTTTCATATGAGTTGCCCTCTCCGGGGGCCCATGATCGACCCATATAAAAACCAAAAGAAGTTCGAGTACTAGATATTTGGGTGAGTTGCTATTTGATGCGAGTGGACCAAAAACTGCATCTCGCAATCTAAAGAAAAGCTAGCCGCACGGCGGACTACAGGCATACTTAGCTCAATTTGCCTGCAAGATGGTGAACATGTGATCTACAGCCACGCAATGTGCCATCTAGACTGGACATCAGGCATTAAACTGGCCGGAACACACGGCTCCATGCCAGGTCCTGCAACAAGACACGGCTTTTCAACAGTTCTCCAGATTCGAGAGCCAAGAACAGCATCAAGAGGTCGACGCCCTGTATGTAATGTTGGATTTCTCAAAAGCACTTGACAGTGTCCGGTCATCATAAACTAATTCTTCATAAGCTCCATGAAGTTTTGGTTATACCGGCAACTTCACAAATGGATCTCATTGTTTCTCACAGATAGAGCCTCACAAACCCCATCATCAATCAAGGGTTATCCTCTAGTCCAAGAAGATGACAGGAAGTCCTATCTGGAGTACCCCAGGCATCAAGGAGATGTCCTTGGAACCCCTCCATTTCTCATGTACAATTAACGATCTCCCAGAAACCCTGAAGTCTTCGTAGACCGATTGTGTGTGGACCCAGTCCTATATCTTGCAATTCAACCACAATGCGAATGTTCTTCAAAATCTCTCAAATAGTCTCAAAATAGGTGAGAAGAGGATGGTTCATGTCATTCAAACACAGGAAGTGTGTAACATGCCAAGGTTTTCCAGGAGTAGAGCAGAATTGAGCATTCTTACAAGTTATATTCGGCCATTATTCGCAGCCCTTGAACATATTTCGGTGTCACATATGAAGTGGAAATCCATTATTGACAAGGTGTATCCCAGAAGTAAAGAGAAATGAGGAGATTTCAAGAAAGAAAGGCGACCCCCAATTTTTCTTGAACCCCTTGTTTTTACATGTGGAATGTAACCAATGTATTAGCTCACATCTGAAGTGAATAAGCCGGAATACGCGTCTTTATGTAATAAGATGATGATTTACTAGTTTCTGACGAAAGTTCAAGCATGGTTTTCTATGGGGAACGATACGATAGCAAGTCAAGTTCAAAACAAGGTTGTGCGGTTTTCTTTGCACCATGTTTGTCCAATAAACCTTGTCAAAACGTTCTCGGTAGGGGAACTACAATCGATCCAGAGCAATTTGAGAAGAACTTCGTACCTATAAAATCTCCCTCCTGTCAATTAAGGTAGTGGCATGGTGGCTTTTTTCATGATCTGCCCAAAAAAGTGAAGATCCCGGCATATTAATAAAAGTCTTTGTTTGCCCTCATGTTGTAGTCCACGTGCGTTCGTTCGTTGCGTTAGTTCGTTCAAGTCAAAATCATGGTTGCGAAGGTACCTGTCCTTTAACAGATGATAGTCATCGTCGGGTTGGATCAGACCTGGGATCACGCATGGGATTTCCTCTGGGGACTGGCTTGTAGACCGTCACAGTCATCTATGATGATCTTGTTGAAGGAAGTGCTTTGTAAACCAATGCAGCTTACCGCTTGCTAGATGGGCTGTCCACAAATGCTTTAGGTTCAGGTAGCGAGTGGAACCATTGACGCAGACCATCTGTCATTATCCAGGGTGAACGATAGAGATACTGCGACTGCAGTGCCATGGATGGGGTAGCAAAGTGATCCGTGGAATCTCTGATCCTCAAAGGTATTGGTGGGGGATTAGGCTGCCAGGTTCATCACACTTCTTGATGAGCGTGTGATCGTCTGAAAGTGCTCTAAAAGTTGCATAGTATGCCAGGAGAATTGGAATTATTCTACAGGCGTCGCAAAAAGGCCAACAACTAACAAGTCTCTTTGCATCATTCAAGAACGACATCAATGTGTGTGTCTGTAGTTATGCGTAGGTGGTAAACTATATAAGAATAGAAACACCTGTGTTCTTGCTCGTCGCCATGTTCATGTAACTTATGTTAAGGATTTTGTCTAGCGAGAGGTGATTGCTGGGAAACAGGCATTTCAAAATTAAAGGCGCGCTGTGGAACTTTACACTTTGCTTGGTATATGTGTTGCATGAATCACGGAGGTTTTTTGAAACTTGTAGTTATGCGAGTAAGTATAAAACTATATAAAAATAGAAACACTTGTCGTGACCTTCCAGGTCACGACTTCCGTTCTGCTCGTCGCCTTTTCCAAATTAAAAGTGTGTGGGGAACTTTTACATTTTTGCGTGTGTATATTGTATTGGCATGCATAACGTAGGTTTTTCTTGAAAGAACTGTTAGGCTCCAACCGTGTGCACGAGTATCAGCAGTTGATTTATGCCAACAAAAGCGAGAGTTGACGTGTTGTAAAGTATCGAAGGATGCACCTCATCCAGTTCCTGTGAGCCTTCTGATGAGATTGTGACACGAGGACTGCCGTATGTAGCGACTGCCTGGTGTGATGATGAAAGTGACGCAAAGGCAAGGGTTATTCGATCGTGTGACAGTTTATTCCAATTCTAGTATGGTGTTAATGTTCTCGTTACTGTGTGCATCAATTTGCAATCGGTGGAAAAAAGAGCTGACGGTCTTGGGTTTGCTGAGTTTCAATGGGCCATCGATGGAAGAATTGCTTACAGTGATAGGTCTTTCTGCATAAAACTGTTTTCTAAGACTCAAAGGATATCAGCAGCTATTCTAAGTATATATCGTATGGGTAGGGTACTGCGAACAATTTCCTTTGGAATATTGAGATCGTTAAATGGTTGAAACAGATGGTTTCCACGGACGAACTGTGGGATACCGTTCTGAAGTTGTACTTTTACTCACTACTGACATTGCCAATTTTAGGTCTCCAGGACGAAAAGATCTGTCTTGGATGTCGCAGCACAAATTGACAAGCTTGAATCAGGGAAGACGCTTGACTTACGCTGTCAGAATGTATCATAGTGAAGCAGTTATGATCTATGAGACGCTTAACGTATGCATCTGTTTCTTTGTCGTTCGATATTACAATGACCTTTGACGTCTTCCATCTTGAGGGAAATAGTTGACATCCCAAGCAAGACAGAGAGGATGAGGTTGGAGCCATCGCCACAGCTTCAGGTGCCATTTCGTCAAGGATTCTGTATGGATGTTGTCGTTGTCAGGAGCAGTTCCCACTTCGTAGAAATTCAATTGCTTCGGTGATCTCATCGGAGGTGAATGGTTGGGCCATGGGGTGATTTGTGTGGACAGTGGCCAGGTATGTAGTTTGTAAGAAGCTGTTTAATCTCTTCATTAATAGCCCGATACATATTATATAGGCTTTTCGATAATTTTCGCCATTGGGGGGGGGGTCTTGCCACGTGTTTCCAGAGTTGACAAAGTACTGAAGCGATGCTGGAATTTGCGGAGAGAGGACACATGCTTAGCAGGACATCTAGCCCGGTGAGATTGCTTAATGGTGTCCAGAGATTACGGCTTGAGTGGGTAGATATTGCATATCTCTTCCTCCATCTGGAAACGTTTTCTGTTGGCTAAGCGATCCAGTAGCTGCAGCCTGCTGGGACATTATCACCAAAAGAATAATCGTGAAAGTCGAAGCCATCCGAAGGCGTGCTGCAACTACTAGTCTTGTGACCGCCGTTGGTGGAAAAGCTTGAAATTCTTCATTGCAACAAAGACTCGTATTAAATGATCCATGGCAATGAGGATACACTAGAAAAAAAACATCTAATGTCACAGACGGGGGGGTCTATAGCCGTGAACGCCAGAAATTATTAATCCACTCTCACTGAAGATTCCATACAACCAAAACCGACAGCTTTTCAGGAAGTCCTTCCAAGAAACATCCGGGATTGGGATACGTTGGAACGAACTCTAATATTCAATTATATACTAGCATAAGGATTCTGCTGCATTTCACAAAAAACTTGAAGCAACATGTTGAATATAGGAATAGGGTGTTCCATCAACCCTGACCTTATCTGAGTGTTGTCCAGAATGAGCTTTTCAGATGAACCAACCGCGAAACAATGAAATGAAACGAGGCTGGCCACACGCCACATAGTCTATTATATTTTTATGAAGCGTCCCAGATGACGATGGTTAAGTCCCCTCATTCCAATGTAGCAACACCACCAAATTATATCAAAATAGACACAGCAAATGCAAAAAGCAAGCGCCAAGCGATTTGGGAGACATGTACCATGCGGAATTAAAGGCCTATCCTTCCACGCTGGAACCTAGAGTGATGAGTGCGGGTAAACAGACCCGGAATGATCCCCTACTCATTTCGATGAGGTCTGCAACTTTTAACGGTGCATTCAAGTTGTGTCTCTCTGAACACGGGACCAACAGCTTTACATGACTCTCCGACCAGGAGCTGGGGACATCGACCTCAGTTCGGTGTGACACATGGCTTACAAGCGAATTCAGACGCAATATCTAGCTACACCACGACTCTTTGGCCCTTTGTTAGTTTAAGCTAAGTTTTCCCAAATGTCCAGATTCGGATAAAACTAGCAAACGAGTCTAGTCTTCGTTATCTTTGAGTCTGCGAAAACTGACATTATGTTGTCTTGGTTTGTGTTGTCAACAATCTTTGTTTTAAAGTTTCAAGTTAGTGTGTATTTCTATGGCTCTGCTTTGAAATTTTGACTATTTGTAATAACTCTGCTGGATTTTGTAAAATACTTAATCACATTCCCTATTGGGGAGCCCAGGGGGGTTTCTAAGGCAAGCCATCTGTGGTTGTTGTACTGTGTCAAGAGCCTCCTACTTTCAGGCATAATGATATTGGAGCCGATATAGGTTGCTGTTTAGATTGAGTCTATGACGATGGGCTCTCACCAAATATATACCTCACTATACTAGATTCGCTGTCATCTGATTGGTTTACCTCTTTTTGTAAATAGTGGAGGCATCAAAGTTCAACTAGCTTCAAGATTGAACCAAAATGAAATATGCCTGAAGAGCGGGCCATAGTCATAAACTATGCCAGCGGACAATTCTTCGCACTTCTTTCCCAGCGTTAAAAGACTGTCGTACGAACTATCCATCCGTATCATCAGAACGACATCATCTTGTGGTCTGTAGTTATGCGAGGTCAACTATATAAGGAATAGAAACACCTGGTTGCTTGCTCGTCGCCATGTTCATGTATTGTATTTGTAAGGTAAGGATTTTGTTAGCGAGAGGTGATTGCGGGGGACAGGGGCAAGGTTTCAAAATTACAAGTGATGTGGAACTTACATTTTGCTTGTGTATATTGTGCTAAGCATAACGTAGTTTTTTTTTTTGTTTTTGGTTTTCTTGAAAACTGTAGTTATGCGAATAAACTATATAAGAATAGAAACACGTGTCGTGACCTTACAGGTCACGATCGTTCTGCTCGTCGCCTTTCCAAATTAAGAAGTGCTGGGAACTTACATTTTGCTGTGTATCTTGTATGCTAGAATAAAAGTAGGTTTCTTGAAAGCATGTTGACTCCAACTTGTGCAGGCGTATCAGCAGGTGATATGCCACAAAGCCGAGGGAGTGGAAGTTGGTGTGTGTTTTAAAGTATCGAAAGATGCAACCCATCCAGTTTCTGTGAGCCTTCTGAGGAAGTTGACACGACACTGCGTCTTGGCAGCGATTGCCTTGGTGGTGATGATGGACAAGTGACGCCAAGGTACTCGGATTAGTGTGACAGTTATCTCCATCTAGAGTGATGTTAAGTTCTCGTTTTGTGCATCAATTTGCAAGGTGCAAAACAGAGCTGACGGTCTTGGGTTTGTGCCTGAGATTCAAGGTTGCATGAGGAAAGAATTGGTTACAGTGTGATTAGGTCTTTCTGCAAAACTGTTTCTAAGAACGTCAAAGGAATCGCAGCTATTCTAAGTGATATAATCGTTGGGTAGGAGTACTGCGAACAATTTCCCTTTTGCAGATCTGAGACGTAAATGTGAAAAAGACTGGTTTCCACGACAGAACCTTGTTGGGATACCGTCCGAAGTTTGTACTTTCGTACTCATACTGCATTGCCAATTTGATGTCTCCAAGACGAAAGAAGCTGTCTGGATGTCGAGCAATTTGACAAGCTGAACTATCAGGGAAGATTTTGAATAGCTGTCAGACTGTATCATACGCAGCAGTTATAGAGTCTATGAAAGAATGCTTCAACGTATGCTTCGTTTTATTGGTTCGAATTGCAAGGGCTTTGAAGTCTTCCATCTTGAGGGAAATAGTTGACAATCCCAAGCAAGCCCGACGAGGAGGAGTTGGAGCCATGGCACAGCTTCAGGTGCCATATTCTCCAAGAACTCTGCATGGACGTTGTTCGTTGCCAGGACCTTTCCCATTCTTAAGAAATTCAATTGTTCGGTGATCTCATCGTAGGTGAATGGTTGGGGAAGGGGGTGCTTTGTGTTGACGTGGAGAAGTTTGTAGAAGCTGCTTAATCTTCATTAATACCCGAGCATATATATAGGCTTTCGAATTTAGCCTTTGGGGGGGGGGTCTTGCCACTTTCCATTGTTGTCAAATTACTGAAGCGATGGAATGCGGAGAGGAGGACATGCTTAGCTGGACATCTACGCCCGGTGATGAGATTGTTAATGGTGTTCCAGATCTTACGGCTTGAGTGGGGTAGGGATATTGCTATCTCCTCCTTGTCATACTGGAAGGTTTTTGGCTGACCCCCCTAAGAAGATCCAGAGCGCGATGCTCGCGGGACATTATCCAAAAGGAAATATCCAGGAAGTTCGAGCAATCTCGAAGGGCGGGCTGCAACTACTACTCTTGTGACCGGCCGTTGGAAAACAGCTTGAAATTCTCAGTGCAAAACCAAAGAGTATTATAAGATTATCCATGGAATGGGCTACACTAGAAAAACATCTAAAGTCAACAGCAGGGGTCCTAAAGCAGTGACGCCAGAAATAGAAATCCACTCTCTCACTGAAGATTCCAACAACCAAAACCGACAGCTTTCAGACGTCCTTCCAACAACATCCGGGATTGGAAGTTGGAACGCACTCTAATATTCAATATATCTAGCATCAAGGATTTTTCGGCTTGCATTTCACAAACAAACTGAGCAACATTTGAATATAGGAATATGGTGTTCCTCTCAACCCGGACCTATTCTGAGTGTGGTGCCGAGGAATGAGGCTTTCAGATGACAGCCAGAAACCGCGGAAACAATGAAACGATGGCTTGGCCACACGCCACGCCATGAGTCTGAGATTTATGAAGCTTTTGTCCCAGATGGACGATGGTTAAGGTCTCATTCAAGTAGCAAAACACCAAAATAATCAAAATAGACACAGCAATGCAAACACTGCAAGCTGCAAAGCCGATTGGGAGACATTGTTACCCATGCGTGGATTAAGGCCTGATCCTTCCACTGGCTGGCCCTAGAGTTGATTGAGTGCAGGGTGGTAACAGACCCGGAATGATCTCCTACACTTTTCGACGAGGTCTGCAACCTTGTGAGACGTGTCAAGATGGTCTCCCCCTGACCTGGACACACGGGACCAACAGCTTACATGACTCCGAAACCATGAAGCTGGGACACGACTCATTCCCGTGGACAATGGCTTTACCAGCGAATTCAGACGCAAATCTAGCACACCACGACTCTTTTGGCCAGTGGTTAGTTGCCAGCTAAGTTTTCAAATGCTCCCAGATAAAACTAGCAAAAGAGTCTATGTCTTCGTTATCTTTGAGTCTGCGGAAAACTGACCTATTGTTGGTTTGGTTTTTGTGTTTGTCCAACACATCTTTGTTTTTAAGGTCAAGTTTCGTGGTGGTATTCGTTTGTCTGCTTGAAATTTGGCTATTTGATATAACATCGCCGGATTTTAAACTACTTAATCCCACATCCCTATGGAGCACAGGGGGGTTTCTAAGGCATTTGTGGGGTTGTGTACCTGTGTCAAGAGCCTTACTTTCAGGCCTACTGATATTGGACCGATATAGGTTGCTGTAGCTTGAGTCTCTGACTGAGGGCTATCACCAAATATATACCGAATATATAGATTCCTGTCATCCTGATTGGTTAAAGAAGTGGAGCATGCATGGTCATAGGCTGCCAATGATCTTACTGGTGTGATCGCCCTTGTTTTGGACATAGGCCTGCGCTGACCACTAGGTCCGGGGTTAGTTTCTTTAGGCAAGTCCGGGTCCTTTTGAAATAGTCGCTAAGGGTTTTGGGGGAGGTTGCCATGTTAAAGAAATACTTGCTGTCAACCAAGTTGCATCTATTGGTATTGACCTGGTGAACATTTTTCCGCCTGGGGCTGGCTTCTCGTGGACTGAGTGGCGGTGTCTCATCTGATTGAGATCCTGAATTGGCCGATCAAAGGTTTCCTTGCAGAAAGTGAGTCTACCCTGGAACCGACGACACTGGACATCTCTGGGTCCTGCCCAATTTGGTGGCAACAATGCACAGACAATACCTTGCAGAATTCAGTGAAAGCTGGTCAACACATGTAAGTACCTACTTCTGGCTAGATCACATTTGAGAACCCCTGTGGTTGTATACAATTAGAGGAATTTCCAATTTTAATATCATTGGTATTTGTTCAATATGGCGAATCTTTTAAGCAATACTGTTTCCTTAATACTGTTTCCTTGGTATACAAGCTAAATCAGCTCCTGTGACACTCAAAATAATCTTCTCTTTCCCCTCCTCACTCTTCTCTTGAGTCATGTCTTAATTTCTTCATATCCTGTATCAGATTAGTCTTCCTCTACTATTATTTCAGACAACTCTTGGGCATCAACCTCCTAATGGCTACTTGTATCTAGTGCAACCATCATTTACTTCCAACCATGAACATCTGGTGGAGGAATTTGTGGCTCTGGCTCGCCACATCGTCCTGGTATCAAATCAGGGCTTGATAAGTGGCTCTCTGAATGTGCATCCTCAACACATCTCTCATACGGAGTACTCTGCACATCAGTCGATCTTCCCAGGCTTAAGAAGGCATCGATATACTTGTCCACGTTTTCACTTAACCACCCTCGTCTACCTGAGCCAATTTTTTTGTAACAACCTCCCCGACCCCCCCCCTGTGATTTCGTTACTGAACATCGCGATTCCTTTAAATTGTACCACCCGGTAGCTTAGAGTTCTTCTTCTTCTTCTTTCCCATTGGTATCAAATAAGTGCCAACACTTCATTATGTTTCACTAATGACGTCATATGTTGAGAAAGTATAAAATACATTACTGATTAAGCGTGTGGAAAATTGATATTTCGTCAATTTTGAGCGACTGAAACATATATATAGCACTAAATGCTCTTCATTTTTATAAAACTAAAAACTAGTCATTTTCCCATCTGTAGACCAAAAAAACGCATGACATAATTGGATAGTTGTTCTAACTTTTTTTTGCGAAAATTGAATTTTTCCCCTATGTGTGTCTATGGAATTGGCAATTTTGCTAATATGTATGCGACTTTTATGACTGTCATTGTGACGTAATGCTAGGCATGTTTTGTACTCATTTTTGGTATCAATGGAAGAGGATGCTCATAGCTATCTATTTGGTACCAATCATGCTGGGATGTTTCTTTGTTGTGCTATCATTTAGTACTTTCTCATCCCGAAGGGGTGGTGTTTGCATTTTGGCCGCCCTGTTTGAAAAGCGCCCTCACCGTTTAATACGCCAGGGTGGGGGATTTTTGCAGACAAACTGAATTCAGTTGCTTATGTATGGATAAGCTTCACAAAATGGTTGTCTCCAACAATCCCCGGGGGGGGGGTGTCGGGGAGCAGGTTGGCCGCTATCCCTATAACAGATAAATCGGTGGAGGTGATAGGAACGGGATACCCGTTGTTAGAAAGTAACCATTGTCCGGCGTACCTCTATCCGGAACAATGGTAACATAGGGCAATCGATTCAGGTTGACTCTTTAACGCAACATTATTTTCAATCACGCTTGAATTCCTTTACGTCTATGAATCCCCGGACTGTGGCTCCCGCCGACTATATCTATCTGCTTTCCACAACACACACCGGTGTGGGCATAGATATGGACCGCCGGTCTCACAGTCCGATAACAATGGTGAACAATATGGGCAATCGATTCAGTTTGACTCTTCAGCGTAACATTAGGTTCACGCTTTAATTCCGTTTGTCGTCGATGTAGCCCGGACTGTGGTTGCCTACCGACGCATATCTCTTTCACCCGTGTGAAAGCAGATATAATCCGGCGGGAGCCACATCCGGGGCTCCATAGACGATAACGGAATAAAGCGTGAAACAATTTTGAGTGAATAAGTCCAAGCTGACTCGATTGCCCTATTGTTCACCATTGGTTCCCGGACTAATGAGTACGGGCCGACGAATAATACTTCTACACCGGTCGTCAAGACCTGTCATTATGTGATAATTCATCACCGCTGTAGATTAGAGGCAGAGCAGATCGAAACATTCATATGACATCTGTAACCAAGTCTATTCCTACCCAAGACAGCTCTTTCCCACTTGAAAAACAATATCATCTCTACCAAATAAATGTAACCTCCACAGACTGACAACTATCGAGGAATACGCGCGGTCATGATGTCCATTGCTTGTCAACGTCTACATAATTAACTCCTTTGAACATGATTGACCACAGTCAATCCCGCTCCTGATACAAATCAGACTAATTAGGAAGGATAAGCTCCACCGATCAGAGCCAAATGCTGCCTATGGATTATAGAGGAACCACAGATCAACAAATGTCACGTCTGTTTTACTACTTTCATTTTCGACAAACCGATTGAACTTCATAGACCGTGAGATGAAGTTTGCCATACTCCGTCCACTATGGATCCATAATAGTTATGGAAGCAGTCCGTGTCCTGCACAACAACTCGAGGAGTGTTGTCGATGAACTTCTAACCGATACCTTTGAAGTTGCATCTGCCGTACTAACAAGGGATTTCCTACCCCCTCCCGTTCACATCCTTGGCGTCATCATAAAGTAGTCTACCCATGCATTTAGAATTTGTCACCCTCCCACGAAAATCCTCTAGATGGCCTGCCCTCATCCTGAAAAGCACGTGTGGGTTTAGTGGAAAGAGGCGCAAGACCTCGTAATCATTTAGACCGTTGAGTTTGGATTGTGAGTTCGAAGCCCCACCGTCTCCGTGGCCACGCGTTGTTGTCCTTGGGCAAGGCACTTTAGCTCGCTTGTCTCACGTCACCCAGGGTAAAATGCGTAGGTCCCTATGTGCGCCGTGATAATTGGCTGCCGATATTGTCAATATGTGAAAATGTGCTTATCCCATGAACGCGGAATAAATGCAAAGCGCTTTGGATCTAATTGTGTCAGTCGCTATATAAATGCCAATATTTATTTTATTTATTTTATTTATCCTAACCGATCTAATTTTGCGAATGTCAAGATCAACGCGCAGAAGTGATGTCATTTTATGCTGAGGCAGGAGATCTCACTCTATTCAGGGGCGGATTCAGAGGGGGGGCGCACCCGGCGCGCGCCCCCCCTCTATTTTTTGCAGAGTCCAAGCGCCGGGCGCAGCATAGAGTGCCCCCGTGCAGCTCGCTGTATGGACCTTAAAAATGACTTTTTGAACACAGGGCGCCCCTGGTAGATCTCCTAAAATGACGGTACAAGGGTGTCAGCGCCGTAATAGCTTTGTGTGGGCTCCCAGCAGACGCAGTAATAACCCCTCCAACTGGGAACAAAATGAAAATAAAATAATGGGGTCGACCGGCTGGCGCAGCGACCGGAAAAAATTGGGCGCCCACTCTATGTAAAAATCCTGATCCGAGTCCTGCCTATGGCGAGGTTTATCAAGAAGGTGAATTACATTTCCAAGTATTTTGGAATCATATGGCAAGCCCAGAGCGATATCCGTTCGAAAGGGCGGCCGCGCAAGGGTCTACCTTTTGTATGATAGTAGATGATTTCGAAGTCCCATATCATTCCTGCTGATGTAAATGTGAGCTTAATTGGGTAAATTATATACCATTATACAACATAAATCACGTTTAGATGCCAATTGATGCAGTCAACATTTTATATGTCCATGTTTTACCTTTGTATGTAACGGCGGACACGATTGGTTAATACGCGCGGTCACGTGGCCATGTCTAAACAACGTTTATGCATGGTCGCCGAAAGTGGTTAGAAATCATCAATTTCAAGCCTAATTTGATATTTTTAATTCAATAGTCGTAAAATTAAATCATTAAAATGGATTTAATTTACGATAATGAAGAAGTACTTTGTAAACAGAACGGTAATCCGCCCCATCCTATGAATTAATCCTGTAATTTTAAAGGACCATGGTCCGATCGCAATAGCCTCGTCCCAATTTTACCGGAAGTGATCACAGTTTTTTGGTATCAATAGAAACCTACTACTATTTTTTTCATTACCCTTCCTGTGAAATTTTGGGGCAAGTCAGTTTAGGTATTGAAAGATATGAGCGAAAATGTGCTCTATTTTGGTCGCCGATTTAGAGTTTGAACACTCTACAGGGGCTTACAAAATCACGTTTTAGCTCGCGCTCAAACGGATTGAATATTGGCGTGAAAATTTACAAAGATTGGGGATTGGATGAAGGCCAATCTATCAGATAAAACTTTACTAGTCTTCTTAAATCGTACCATCCCCCTTTAAATACAGCTCTGTGTTTCACAATTGCTCTTAGCGCTTTTGTTTGTTAATTTAAGATAAATGATAGTTTGAAATTAACCGTAACACGTTATTATTATCGGCATCGACCAAGTCCAACGGAAAACAAGGCGTGGCTGATAACAATAATATTTAATATTGATCAATGTTGTACGACTTTGGAGGGAAGTTAACGGACCTATTTCTCTACGAAGCCATTACCTATCCGAGTTTGAAATATGGTTGTTTCTATCTGTGAGATTATATTTGCTTTCATTCTCATCTGTTCTTTGTTTATACTATCTAATGGAGGTCGTGTCTCTTAATAAGAACCCTGGATGAGGGAAGGGAAATTAGGGTCTAGATTTGAATGGACATGCATGCCTGTGTTCATATCATATATAGGCCTGTACAATAACCTAGGTAAGGCCTACCCGTTTCCTGAATACAAAAATTCACAATTATTTTATGCGATGGTTTCCAGTTACACAAGATGTGTAAGCATAGAACAGATCAAAGTAAAAAACCCTAAATTGTTTACATAGTCAATAAACTTTAAAACACAAGTAAATTTTACTTTATTATTATGGAGTTGTTTTGCTTACGTTTTGCAAGAATTTTTTTTTGGGTTGCAACTTCATTGAGCAATTTGTTTTTCCTTCTCCGTTTTACAACGATTACAGTAAAACCAATGAGTTATAACAACCCAAGTCAATTTTTAGTCTTTTACAGAGTGTCAGAAAAGGTATGGTTTTAACATGTACACCCTAAAGTTTCAGAGTTATAGGCCTAAAACAGCCAAAAATCAATAAAAGGTCAATTTCATTGTACAGTGGTCAAATTTTAACGTGCTCCGCGTGGGATACAAAATGGTGCAAATTATGGGGAGCTCAGTGATTAAAAGAAGACATCAGTTTGAGTGTCTCAAATGACTTAGTTAGGGGGGAAACAATGTCAAGCCCATGAATGCAATTGGCCGCTGCCTATGTGCCCTACATCGTAAACTAAGCATTTAAGAGAGTCAAAACTATTCTTATTTAATTTTCGATATATTTTACTCCAAGGTTAATCTTAATGACGTCATTAGTTTCGTTTGAGGCTCTATTGGAAATTAAAACACTAATTGTGGCTCAGCACATTTCATCATAAAATGTATTACAAAGATGAGTAAATGGTTACAGAAGTAGTTTGTGAGAAAATAGTATTTTTTCATGCCCCAACAAAAACAACGAAAATCAGAAATGAGAAAATTGCCTTCAGGTTTAGTTTGTACATAAGTCAATGGAGAAGAACAATAGAAGAAAAATTATTTAAAACTAATATAGATCCATATTAATAATGAAGACAAATAACAAATATATTGTATGGGATATCGATATGTAAGAAAACAATCATGGAATGTGCATAATTGTATTGAGAAACCCTTTAAGAACAACAGAAGGTACCCAAATCAAGGAGTGTGATATGTATTTTTAAAGGGGTAAGGGTTTATACAGCGGGTCAACCAATGAAAGGCCAAAAGAACACATCGAAAAGTATCCAAAACATGTTGCGTCACCTTTCAAGGTTAAAAAAGGGTTTGCCCTATTGGGTGGTAGTTAAGTAGAATTAGTCAAAATAGGTTCACGGTCACAATGGGGTTTAAAAATTCCAGATATGTCGGTCGTTATAAAAATGGTTGTCAAATTGTGTCTATGGCCACAGGAGGAACCGAATAATATGCTGTCCACAATCATATGATTAATTCCTTGCATAATTGGAATGCAAAATGTGACGGGGGCTACAGTGTCTATGGGAGGGTTCACCAGTCATACTCTGTATTCTTATGATAGAACGGTCAAACAAAGAATCTATGAATTACGTATCTATGGTGACAAATGAAAATTTACAAGCAGCGACAAAACGGCCTTTGTAATTTTACTCAGGGTGACCTTGAATGTTTTTGTACCTATTTGTTTTTTTTTTTTTTTTTTTTTTTTTTTTTTTTTTTTTTTCTACTAAAAACATTTAAGTAATTTCTAGGATAGGACAAAAACGTATACCTCTTTCATGCCTTAGTAGTAGCCCACATAAATAATCTCTTAAACCAATTTTTACCCTTGTAAAACTTGTTTGCCCCTTTTTTTCCATGTTCCACTAGGGTTGATTTGTTGTTTGTTGGTAACTTTTTTAATATATATTTGGACAATTTCACAGTATAAAAGGGTTTCTTTTGTAATGTTGTTTGGGTTCAAATCATAATTCATGATGGACAATGTCTCGTTCCGGTCGTTTTCAATCCAACCTTTCTGGGCTTTATACCCACCTTCCCCCTGTTTCCTTAGCGTCTCCATTGGGGGAATGTGGCCCATCCCACCTCACTCACCTTTACGATAATGAAAACCAGGAGTAAACAGCCACCGCCAACGGTATTAGTCATCTGCCTCGCTTTCGTGCTTATAAGCCGCGGCAGATTGACTGCAAAGCAAAGATCATATAATCTGCTGAAAGCCAAGCGCGGCACAAGTTTACCCCAACAAACGGCAGGAAAGGACGGACGACTCGGATAAGATTGATCCGCAACATAATAAGTATATCGTTCCTTTATTCCCCTTATGTATTTCACATTCAAATGATACTATTCCAAATAATCATTTCTCGTCAGTCTGTTCTTGAAGTGGCACCATCAGATATTGAATTAAGTCAGGATGGTACGACGAAGAAGCGAGGGTGCAACTGTTGAGGTTGTTGTGGATGACAAAACCGTATTCAACTGTAAGGCTATTGCTTCAAACACCGCCCTGTAATGAAATGGTCTCTTGGTAAATATACGTGACTTACCACTATTTTATGCGTTCTCATGGTTGTTAATGGTCTTGAGAAATATAAGAAATGGGTCATGTGGGGTAATATGGGACCGCGTGGGTATATGACCACCACAGCTTGGTGAGTTAATTGTTAAAGGAACCTGTCAGTAAATATCATAACTTTAAGGTTGCAGTGGGTGTGATATAAGGGGATGTGGTTATCCAAAGAACTTTCCAGAAGTTTTGCATTGCAAGGCACAATATTTAATCTTATTTTCAAAGATATCATATTAACAGATCATAATCTCTGTAAAAATGAAGAGTGTTGGTTAGAGAGCATGGGCTGGCATATTGTAGTGCTCGTATGTATTTAGGATACAGTGATTACTGGATTTGTGCCATCACGGGGTTACTATGGCTACAATGCCGTGGCAATATGGACATTGATGAAACCACATTGTAACATTTGTCAGCACTATTAATTGCCTCTGATCAAGTGGGAAGATGGATCAAACCAATGGATAAATATAAATAATCAATTTTTATAAAGTTATTTAATATACTACTGAAAAATGTCCATTTGCTTATGACGGACCATATTACACAAAACAAAAGGAGTCCGTATTTCCCCAAGCTTAGGGTAATGTGGACTTTGGAAGACAATTTGCAGAAGCGTGTACTCTTTGCTTAGGGGAGATGTCATGGATGCCTGCTACCCAACTTACCCTCCGAGGTTATTTTAACACCTTTCTTTGACAGTTATCTTGATGGCTCCTTAATGATACGCATGGATTATAACGCACAGAGTAACAATTCAAAATAACCGATTATCATTTTTTACAACCTTATTTAGGCATTTCCTACCATGTCTTTGATACATCAAATTAACCAATAAATAACAAAATAAAAGACAGTAGACTTCAGGGGGGGTTAACTATGAGCCAAAGCGTATAATTTTATGGCAGTTAAATAAATCATAACAAATCGAAAAAAAAAAGTATTTTTGACATTTTAAAATTCATTAGGGGGTCATATCAAAGCACTTTACACATGCACGGTAAAGAGTTACAGGGTGTTTTGTCTTTAAATTATTGTACTGAAATCTTCATTTAACAAAATAAAAAAAATGTAGGTACTTCTAGGGCCCCTGTGGTACATCTTGTCTCAACAACAATTAAATGTACTATCAGTGATTTCTGCTCCACAAATAGAATAAAACTCAATCAGAAATCAGGTTTGTATTGTGAGGGTCACAAGTAAAAAGGTGTAATTGTTTGAAACCTACACCAAATTATTGATCTGGTCATAAGGATTGAAAAAGGGATAGTTGCGATTATATACAGTCATTAGTTTCAGGTTATAGACTCATCATGGTTCCAAGGTCATCAGGGGTATCTTTAGATGCTCCGATTTTGACAAAACTAGTTTTTGTGGGGGCATGGGTCATATCTATAACAGGAAAAAGCCATATTTGCTCTGATTTGTATTTTAGTATGTAAGTTAGATTGCAGAGGGTGATTGAGTCAATCCCACAATCACATGTTGTTTTGGGAAATTTCACTCAACAGGTCATGTGGATCCCACAAAAATCCTATACTTAACACATAAAAGTCTGACTTCTTTCTCATTTTCGCCCCTCAAAAGCATTAGTACTTCGGGAATTTGTAGCATGATTCGACATATCTGTGGTTCTGAACTTTTGGAACACTGTTTATCCCTAAGTACTGACATAGTTTGTACAGTACAGTAGGCACATTGCCATTGGCATTGTTGACTGATTTCAAAACAACTTGTTAGATTGTACGTATTCAGGAAAACCCCTTCGGAATGTAGACCATGGTACATTTGGCCTCTTCATACTCGCTCACCATGATAAGAAACAACACAAACTTGTTCTGTGGATGGCGATTATTATAAGATCAAAACCATTATTTTTTCACATTTTTGCACGAGAAAACACAAAAAACTTAAGTGATGGCGAAAGCTGAGCAGTAGCGTATAATGCACAATATATACGATAATATTCGCTACTTCGCTATGAGTTCGTACACAGCGCTTCAAGAAAGAATGCATTTCATTTTCGATCAATAGTCAAATATTACATGCTATGTCTTCGAGCCAGTTTGGATTCATTTGTCTGTGATTGTTTGAATGTTTTCTGTAGATGGGGCAAGATAGAAATCACGATGGTATATCCAGTAAAGGTTATAAATGGAAACAATCCTAGCCTCGTTTGACCCATCGGAAAGTGAATTTGACGCTAATTGGATATTGCCGGCGATGCATGAGGTGTATCGCTGAACCCCGCTGATTTACCAAACCCATGATAATTCTGTTACCTTTTGATGTCACAAGGTAAGCTACAATCCAGTGGCGTATCGACCGGGGGATAGGGGAAGATGCCCCTCTGGTAAACAAAAAAACAAGGGCGATTGCCTTGGTACGCCTTTGCATCCCATCTTTGCTTACAACAGTTTTGCTACCATGGTTACTTATTGACGAACGAAAACGCCATTGGATTAACGCTTAAATTCCGTATGCACGTTATGCCTGATGACGGAATAAAGTTTGTTAAAGCAATGGGCGCTTCGGTCATTTTGGTTTCGCAAAATAAAGTAAGCCGCTTACCATAAATCCTAGTATAAGGAACCCACTTTTGTGGCTTTAGGCCTAGATTCTTCCAGATTTTTGCAATAAAGATAAAATTGAACCGCAGTCTTTCTTGGAAACCTTTTTACATTGCCTATTAGGTGTCCCTCTTACAAACGGCTGTTTATTAAAAAAAACACGAAGATCAGTCGTGAAATATCACAATATTTGGCTCAGTGTAAAAAGTTCTAAGGAAGATGATCATCGTTTATCATCTTTCTTTACCCACAGTCTCCAGCAGAATCCAATAGGAACTTATGATCTACGACACGGGCGGTACCATTCCAATTGGGGGCGTGGCGTCTGTTAATGACCCCAAGCAAACAGCAGGATTCAAGGCACTGTGGAGGATTTCGACCGGCGGCTGAGATTACCTGGTTTGTTGGTACGGCAACAAACCAACGGCAAGGGGGCAATTATCACATGAGTATACAAGAGCGAAATCCTGAGGAACCTTTACTGACAGATACGTTGTCTACGCTTACGTTCGTTCCTAGGAGGAATGATCATTTAATGATTTAAGGTTCTGTAGCATCTATTGCAGGGGTATATGGTACCCAAATACTTCATTTCCTGGTTGAAGTTGTGCAAGGTATGGTATGTGGTAATTAGTAGTTTGTTATGATTATGATCTTGCATGTAAAAACACTCTCAGGTGGCTCTGTTGTTTCGTACATTTTGTGAATTTTCCAGCATAATGAGGGTGTGGTAACCATGTCATTGCAAAATGTGAAGATTACGAGCCGTTTTTTTAAATTTTTAAATCGGTAAAGTTTGCACAAAATTCGCAGCACCCAGTGGCGGCCATATTAGACAGGTACCAGTCCAATATTTCTATGCCGATTCGAATGGTCGGTATATCTAGTGGTACGGGTGATTCCGATACTAATAATTAATATTTTAAAATTGTCAAATTACAATTATTTGTTTTAAGGTTAGTAATTTGGTACGCTTTGTCCTCAGTGAATTTAAATATCTACCATTTTCAATCTAAGGTCCACCTGACACTCCCGTCTATCAGGTGCGAATTGAACAATGAAAAGGACATACAAAACTACACGAGCAAATGCAACATGGCGGAAACAGCAGGAAAAAACCCTTTGGTTTCTCGTGAACTGATTGACAAACAATTCGTGCAGACCAATACTGAAAATCCTGCTTACCGTATTGATATGCAAAGTATACTAAGAGACGATGAGACGAGAAGCCAATGGGGAGGAAATCGTGTCAAGGCGCCACCAATTTGGAATGGTCCGGATTTTCCAGAGGATGCCATTCGTATGGAAGTGAAATGTGAGTATTTCAAGAGCAATTAGGCATTAATTTTTAAATTATGGTTTTTCAAGTGCTTAGGTAATTTTTTTAATTCGCGGATTACATCTCTCAACAAATCAGTATGACTGTTATGTATTGCCAGTCTGTTGCTTTTAAATTTGCATACTATGTCTTGATCGGAAGCAATGAGGTCAAAGATTGAGTTGAATGACATAAGCCGGGTATCCACTCAGCTTTGGGCGCTGTGTCATGCTTCCGTCACATTTCATGTTTAATGATGGATTAGCTTCTGAATATGTTAATCTTTCAAATCGAAACTGCTGTCTACCTGCGTTTGATCAACATTGGATTGCATCATTTCTACAGATAAGCGCCATTGCATAACAGCAACATTGACCACATGCGCTAGACACACGCAATTAAAGCGGATATCCTGCATAGAAACATAATTTTGAACACAATGATTTAAGCCCATACTACAATCACTTCCATTCTTTAAAAAAATAATTTTGACGTTTACATTGTGCTAGGTGCACAACAAGGGTTGTTGTAGCACCTCTCAGATCAATATGTCTAGAGAAAACAACATAAGAAGCAAGTATGTGTATGTATGCGAGTTGCTATCCTGCTTCAAAAGAAATCTGCCTAGGAGTTTTGCTAGGTGCATAACAAAGGTGGCAGACTGGCAGTGATGTCACAGCCATCCTATATTATAATTTGTTGCAGTTTTCACACAATGTAAATGTCAAAATTATTTTTAAAGAATGGAAGTGATTGTAGTATGGGCTTAAATCTGTATGTTTGAATATTTTTCTATGCTTTAATAAAATCCTTCTCAACAATGCTCTAAGAAAGCGGCGATAAGATAGTTACCAACTAAAACAAACTTGTCAATTACTCATTTATTTTTGTCTATAGTTTGCCCTGACTCAGCAACCTTCACACAATGTCCAGCAGCAGTCGTTGAAGGCAATTCAGCCACCATGACATGTGCTTCTGAATCCAGCAATCCGGCTGCAGCTTTCCTCTGGTATACAAATAACGAGCTCTCGAACAGCACGCATGCCCCGACCTACTCAGATTCTGAATTCAATGGGAAAATTACCACGCAGCAATTTTCATCAGATGAATTAACAAAGAGACACATAGGAATATATTTCAACTGCTGCGCAGTCAACGTGGATATTGGGTGTGGTCATGACGCCTGTGACGGATGCCAGCCTGAAATTTACTGTAAGTTTTCATCTCTATTCATTTCATGATACGTCGACTCGACAAATTCTCTTAAAAGCCTGCTCACTCATTGTTGACCTATTTTTTAAAGTTTGAATGATCAAACCTAGCTTTAAAAAGAATTGAACAAAGAACAACTTATTCAATGTAGTTGGAATAATCACGCATCCATGTATCTTCTGCTTTCGTAGACACCTCTAATATTACAGGAATCTACGTACCGTTTAATCCAGTAACTGAATTAGTGGTCGTGTCATTAAATTGCACGGTTGATGCTAACCCCGAACCAGACGAATTTGTTACATGGGAAAGAGATGCCATTGAAATACAGGGCGCAACATATGAGGACGAAGTAAGCGTTCTTACTCTCACTACACACAGAAGTCTCGCTGGTTATTACCGATGTATAGCAAACAACGGGATCGGTGGAATTGCAGTGTCTAAAGAGTTGCCGCTGACCATACACTGTAAGTGTATAATATTAGATTACTTTTACGTTAAATGTACCGGTTATTAAACAACTGATACAAGCCTGGATTGCTTTATCAAATCCCTTCTGCCCATTCCTTCTAAATTTCAATAAGCACTATTACTTAAATAGGGCCCTGGAGAGAAAATTAAGAAGGTTCATTGAAGATATGGGTGTATTGGGCCAAACCAGAAAGCCTGAGCATCAGAGGATATCGAGTTGTAGGAAGACTGATTATAAAATAGCAATACAATAGCAATAGCAATAATGATATTTCGTTGTCGTGACCCGGACTAAACATGAAACTATAGTCTGATTTTTTTTTATTTCTGTCAGTGAAATATTGTCGATGGTGCCAATTCATTTGGAGGAGATGTGTTGAGATCAACAACTAAAAGCCGTATTAACAGCTGAAATGCTCACTTCCGTTCAAACATAAATAAGAAATGCTTTAACCCTTTTTACCTGAACATTTTTGTTTCGAATATTAAATGAATTTTTTATAACCAGAAATTCAATTGAATAGATTAAAAGTCTGAAATGACCCGGTTTTTTTATCGATTCATTTTGTTAGAATTCAATCAATGACATAACCTCAAGGCGGAGTGACGAGAAGGAGTAGGCCCACGGTTACTATTGAACTTTGGGGTTTATGATTGCCAAAAACTGTAAATTACTCAAATGATGGGAACCAAGTTTGTAAATATTAATTTATGAACAGGCAATAAATGTAACCCGAAATCAGATTTAATACAGTCTTAAGTTTTTTTTTTTTTTTGTTTGAAACGTCAAACAAACTTTTGTGTATAAATAATTACTTCTTCGTAGAAATTTTTTTTTATGGTGAATGCTTCAGAGTTCCAAGTCGTGTTGGAATTGCTTCAGTGCATTTTTTTTGCCTTGTAATATTTTTTCTTGTGAGAAAAGGGACATTTCTTTTAATATTATGGCTTTAACTCTTATTCGGTTTCATCGTGACAATCGAATTTCATTTAACGAGTGGGGTAAAAGCCTACAACCTCTCGGGTGGTTCGGTCTGGATTTTGTGTCTATTCAGAGTGAGATTTTGTGAGCGACCCCATCTACCTCCCATAGCTTCTTTTCCCTTCCTTCCTTTCTCTAGTTCTTAGAATTTCTTTCTCAGCATCCAGTTGCCTAGGTTTAGTGTGATGTTTACATCCAAGTTAGGTAGGGTCCAAGGCACCTGTGCCCTGGAATGATCAGAGTCCCTGATACCAAACAAATACAATTGACCTGCGTGGTAACATACTCAAAAATGGGGCGGTGGTTGGTGGTAACAGGTGTATCGCCATACTCCGATTGGGTTGGCAACTGGCCCAATGCTGTACACTTTTCCTTTATTATCCTTATAGGTTAGGCCTGTGGTTAGGCCCATTAATAACCCCCCCCTACATTCTGCTGACCATACCAGCATTAAGGGCGGAATAAACCACCAGTTTCAGGCCGTGTGTTCCAGAACTTTATTAAATAAGTAATCTTGCTTGCCTTGTAGACTCACCTGAATTGTCAGGCAAGGCTTGGGGAGACAACCCTGAGGATTAAATTCCAAATCCGGAGTTGTGGAGTCTGGAGTCCCGTAGGCGACTGACTGCTCCACTCAGCACCAGTTTCGACAACTTCCTTGCTTGATGTCGTAAGCATAGCGCCAGGGGCCTACTTCCGACTGTGGAATAGATCATCACATCTCACTGGACAGCTACCACCCGCCTTAAGCTGGGCAGCCCTCACCCAATTGGGTGCTGTCCCCGCCCACGTTAGTCCTTCTCCCTACCCCCCCCCCCCCCCCCCCCCCTCATAGGTGGGCATGGGAATAGTGGATACTTACCTGAAAAACTGACTGCAACTACTGGGCCCCCCCCCCCCCCCCCCCCCCCCCCCCCCACAACAACCTGGCAATCAAGATAAGAATCCCAAACAAAACTCCCCTCACTGGGATGTTTTGGAATGTGCCGTACCAGACAACCTGGTTTAAGGTGACAACTCAAAGATATCAATGATACTCGAAAGACAGCCCTCATTAATAATGAGCTCCTACGACTTCAAGTCGACATAGCAACCTTACAAGAAACACGTATAGCAGATTTCTGGTCCAACTCAAGGAAAAGGACTACCATTACTTTAGCAAGGGAAATCAGCAGATGAACCTCGTGAATTTGGGCTGTTTGGGTTTTTGCAGTTAGTAACTCCTTAAAACTGAAGTTCACTGGATCCTTGTAAACGGTTGGGATCAAGCGCCTTCTGAGACCTTTCGCCTTCACAACCATCGATGGCCCAGTCCCCCTCCCTCATCAGTGGTTTTTATGCTCCCAACACACGACTTCCCTTCTGGCCCAAGGAGGAATTTCTATGACAACCTTGTAAAGCTGTAAGCAAGTGGTTAATCCCAATGAGGAACCACGCACCTTTCCTTTCTCCTGGGGTGATTTCATTATGCGAAGTGGGTTCGTGACCACGATTCCCCCTGGCCAATCTTGCCTTTGACACTTTGGTGTCCGGTAAGACCAATGACATGGACAAACCCGTCTTCTTGAACTGTGCTCCTACTATAATCTGTGTGTGACCAACACCTTTTTCAAGACCAAATCTCAGCACAAAGTATCCTGGCGTCACCCACGCTCCAAGCACTGGCATCAACTTGACCTGATCATCACAAGGCGATCTTTCATCAATGCCATCAACCTCACTAGGTCTTACCATAGTGCAGACTGTGATACAGATCATGCCTTGGTCTGCTGTAAGATTCGACTGCAACCAAAGAGGATGCACCGCTCTAAACAAGCTGGTAAACCACGCATCAATACCATCACGATGCAGCAAGCGGACAGAGTTGAGCAATTTGCTGTTTCCATCAATGCATCCATAGGCTTGGCTGGTCCGTCAGGTGATACTGCAACAGAAAAATGGACTCATCTTCGTGAGACAATTCAGAGCTCAGCATTCTGTATCTTTGGAAGGAAATCCAAGCAGAACAACGATTGGTTTGAGGCCAAGTCAGGCTTACTAACTCCAGTCTTTGAAGCCAAAAGAGCAGCGTTCAGGGAGTATAAGAGTTCACCTTCCACACACAACCTGAGAGTGCTTCAAGCAGCTCGAAGTGAAGTTCAGCGGAAGGCAAGGCAGTGTGCCAATGAATACTGGCTGGAGCTGAGCGAAGAAATACAAACTGCTTCTGCAACGGGCAACATCAGAGCTATGTATGATGGAATAAAGAAGGCTGTCGGGCCATCTCAGTGCAAAAGAGCGCCCCTCAAGTCATCCAGTGGTGAAGTCATCACAGACAGAAGTAAGCAGATGGAGCGCTGGGTGGAACACTTTTCTGAGCTCTACTCTACAGAAAAGGATGTCACAACCTCAGCCCTTAACAAGATCAAGAGTCTTCCTACCATGGCTGCCCTAGATGCTGTACCTACAGCGGATGAACTTGACATGGCCATCAACAGTCTATCATCCAGAAAAGCCCCGGGTAATGATGGAATACCACCAGACTTGATCAAATGCTGTAAAAGCTCTCTGCTTCACCCACTTTATAAAGTTCTCTGTCAATGCTGGGAGGAAGGAGCTGTACCATAGGACATGCGCAACTCAAAGATCATCACCCTCTACAAGAACAAAGGTGAAAGAAGTGATTGCAACAATTATAGGGTATTTCCCCCCTCAGTATTGTCGACAAAGTTTTTGCCCGTGTTGCGTTGATGCGTCTTCAAGTCCTGGCTGAAAGGGTGTATCCTGAGTCTCAGTGCGGATTTCGTGCTGGCAGATCTACGATCGATATGATCTTCTCCATACGCCAACTACAGGAGAAGTGCAGAGAACAACAGAAGCCACTCTACATTGCTTTCATAGACCTGACCAAAGCCTTTGACCTGGTTAGCAGGAATGGACTGTTCCAAATCCTCCAGAAGATTGGCTGTCCACCAAGGCTTCTGAGCATCATCAGATCTTTCCACACCGACATGAAAGCAACGGTACAGTTTGACGGCAGCCTATCAGAGCCATTTGACATTCGCAGTGGTGTTAAGCAAGGATGTGTTTTGGCCCCAACGGCGCTCTTTTGGGATATTCTTTTCAGTACTTCTGAAGCAAGCATTCGGTACAGCCACAGAAGGCATCTACATGCACACCAGGTCTGATGGTCGGCTCTTCAATCCTGCACGCCTTAGAGCTAAGACAAAGATTCGTCAGATAGTGATTCGTGACATGTTGTTCGCTGATGATGCTGCCATTACTTCACATTCCAAGCAGGAACTTCAGCTGCTCATAGATCGCTTCTCACAGGCATTTAAGGACTTCGGACTTGTCATCAGTTTGAAGAAGACTATGTCCTTGCCCAAGATGCTCAAGAACCACCTGTCATCACAATCGACAATTACACACTTGAGGTTGTTCAGGACTTCACCTACCTAGGGTCCACCATCAGTGACAGTCTTTCTCTCGATGCAGAAATCGGCAAACGCATTGGTAAAGCTGCAGCTACTCCTGCCCGGCTTACAACGCATGTGTGGGAAAATCCGAAGCTGTCCATTAAGACAAAGGAAGCAGTTTACAATGCCTGCATCAGTACATTACTGTATGGTAGTGAGACATGGACTACATACTCTAGGGATGAGAAGAAACTCAACAGCTTCCATCTGCGCTGTATTAGACGCATTCTGCGTGTCACCTGGAAGGACATGGTGCCAAATTCAGAGCTCCTGACTCGAATTGGACTCCCCACCATCTATACATTTCTTCGACAACGCAGACTCCGATGGCTGGGCCATGTCCGTCGAATGGAGAATGGCCGTCTACCGAAAGATATCATATTTGCTGAGCTTACATCTGGCAAGAGGAAAGTTGGTCGACCCATGCTCCGCTACAAGGATATTTGTAAGCGTGATATGTGTACCCTGAACATCGACATTGGGTGCTGGGAGAAACTTGCTGACAATCGTCACCTTTGGCGGAGAACAGTGAAGCAACACCTTGAGCTTGGAGAACAACAGATCATCAGCCAGTTTAGCAGCGAGCTAAAAGAAAGCTGCACAGATCCTTGGATAGTCAAGCTGTGACATCCCATATATGTAGCACCTGTGGCAGAGACTGCCACTCTAGGATTGGCCTCTTCAGCCACAGACGTCACTGTTCACCTAACCTGTGACTTAATGTGGGCGCTTTATCCATAGTCG